>CABFOW010001664.1:63779-79431 GCA_902141385.1 Timema californicum
AGTTCCTTAACATGTTTATCTTTATTTTGTTCTGTATTTCTTTTTAAAAACTTGTTTATTTCATGTTGATAGTTTTAAAATTAATATATTCATATCACTATGCTAAGCTCCATTTCCTCACCTCAACTAGATAAAATAGAACCAAAATTTGTATTTTTGATTTTATAACTGTATTAGTTTGTTGCAGATTATTGTGCATTATATTATAGTTTGTTAGTTCTAAGATCTCTTACAGACACTAATTAAACTGGTGTCATTAGTGATGATGGCCTCTTGTGTGTGTGACCTGTATGGTAACACAGGGTGTCAAGTAAAGAATGTTCCACCCTCTGTGTCAGAGTATGGAAAATATTGTCTTTGATTCGCTCAATATGCACAAAAAAGCAATAAAAAGGCGAAGCAAGTCAGAAATACAAAAACTAGGGAGATCTTGGTCTACAACTTATTCCATGCCATAAAACTCACAGTAAAGAAAAGTATTTTTATAGGCCTCACTTCCCCCTAAGCTCCAAAATATTGGTTTCGTGTAATTGGGTAGTTGTTAGATTACCGGAAGCTACTCGAGATATTACCTCCCTCTTCCCCCACCCCCTCAAGAGAGCTCATAACTATGTATCCTAAAGTATTGACATCGCACCCTCCTTTTGTTTGCTACTATTACTATTATGATGTAGTAAGTAGTACCTTTGATCACAAAGAGACATGATTGGAAGTAAACGTCAATTATTCCAACTCTGACTCTTACGAAAGAGACTAAGAAACTCCTCGACAGTAAAAATTATTTTTTCAAATTAATTTTACTAACAGGACCCAGAATAAATTTCCAAAAAAGTTATTAAAAATATCTATAGAATAGCCTGAAATTCTAAAAAATTGCTACAAATTTGCAAAAAAACTAAACTAAGAATTTAAACAAAAAATTGAAATGATTGTACATGAATAAATCAAACACGTCCTTAACAAATGGAAACTAAAAATAGCTATGCAATAAAGTCTTTTAACAGCTAAACTCTTGCATTCTGTTAATTATAATATTGATTTACAAAAATTTACTTTAAAAAAAATTTCCACCCCAACGCAACTTTTCACCTTTTAATTTCAGTGTCTTATCAGTTATGTGGATTTTACAAACATGACAAACAAATAGGATACATAGTTAATTTTCAACATTATCTTATCATTCCTACAACTTTTTGATAAAAAAAATAGATTTGAGTATCTATACATTATAAAATATCGATATCATTTAAAAATATGCTAATTTAACAAAGTGCCTGGATATTATTCAAACCGGAATGGGCTACCGTGATGTTGGCCCCTCTTCCCTCAATGTAAACATACTATCTGTGGGCTTTTCAAAAAGGATTCGACCCTCAATCCCCCCCATCATCGACAGTCTAGTTTACAACGAGACTAGCGCCTTAGACCATGCAGCCACCGAAGCGATTAAAAACCTTACAACTTTCCAGAGAAAATAAAGGAAAATTTTCCAAAACAGAAAATTATCCCACTCACATATGTACTTACTTACATACTTACTTAAGAGTAAATTTCTAGGTGTGCCTTGTGTTAAACCTCAATTGTAAGCTTATTTTATATGCTGTTAAAATAACACTAAGCACAGGTCTGAAGCTTCAGCAGGAACCAAGATATTTCTGTTTCATAATGAGGTGGTCATTGGTTTGGTTTTTAGCTTTATTCTATTAATATTTTTGCTAATTAAGTTACTTAACTAAAATAATTTGTTATTTGTGTAATTTTTTGGCAAAATATTGACAAGAGAGTAAATAGAAACTCTTGCACAGGAGTTTCACAGACCAAAGTGGCATATATATATTAATCTTTTTGTTAAATTTATAAGTATTAGTTTCTGCTGATTTGATTCTAAAAACATTTGATCATGTACTTATCACAAATCAAAGTTTGCAAAACATACTGCACAACATTACGGGTTCTAAGACCATATCAGACAATCATCAAACTACTCTGTTTATTTGTTTGAATGCATAACTATCATTTTCTGTGTTGTTTATTATAGTTTAAATACATGATTAAAACTTTAATATCTTTTCTGATTTATGAAAGGCATATCCAGAAACATATACAATGCTACAGGTTCTAATGGCATTGATGCAATATCATTAAATGAACGTTCACGTTCAGAGCTCACCTGGTCTGTAAATACTAAATCTTTTTACCAGGTATTGATTTTAAACTTTCCTAGTAAACCATATTTAACATCTTTCAAATTTATTAAGAATTAATACTACAGCTAGTGTATTTGAGGTATGGAACAATGCGGTTAAGGTTTCAAATGTAAAATAACCTATCTATCTCCAGATATTTAGTCAGTCAACAAAGAAAAGATATAAAATCTAGCCTGGAATGTTCAGGTGAGTGTATGAGTGTTGCATCATTCTTCAATGTTATTGTTACAAGTAAATGAGTTGTTATATTAACATTATCCACTACGGTACTTAAATCTTATTTTTCAAAAAGTTAGCAGTTCCTTTAAAACAACCCAGTGTGTATTAGTAGCGTTTCGTGATCAAAGTTGTTAGGCAAGATTGAAAGGGGTGCCCACAAGCTTAAAACGGGAGGGCCCGGAATTTGTTTTTTTTATTTTTTATGCTTCAAGAAGCTATTTGGAGGTGGGTTTTTTTAATGATAATGGGCGTCGTCCTGTTCTGTGATTTACAGTATTGTGTTGTTACTTATTAGAGACATATACTTATCTTGCGTTTGATAGCTTTCACTAATACACACATAAAAACAAAAGCACCTGCTACAGTAATCTCCACAAAACTCTAAGGCACGGTACACACGACACAACTTCTTGTACAAAAAGTTGTGCAAGAAATTGTACATTACGGTAAATAAAATACTTATCTTTGGTTAAAAATAATAACAGCTTAGTAATTCTAGCTTGAGTGGTTTGGTGCGACGAATAGATAGCTGGGAGAGAGGTCGTTTTAAGGTTATTGTTGTGAACGGCAGAGGGAAAATATAAAGTTTGATTCAACTCAAACAATGAAAGCTAATGTAATTTGATAGCCTTTGACAAGTTAACTTTTAGCCTAATTAGGCCTAGAAAGTCAAGTGAGGTTTTATTATATAGATTTTTTTCCCAATAAAACATTTAGAATACATTTTAGTATAATAATATGCAGGCATCGCTGCAACAATCCACTAATTATGTTTGAAAGAATAGTAACAAAACAAATAACATGATATAGCATATTATTTTATATATGGCTCATATGGGGCTGTACTTTTATTTTAGTTAAAAAAATTCAACTAAAAATAATATAATATTTAGCACCGCGTCTTACTACCCGTTCGGGTTATACGCTTTAAGTACTAATTACTATAATAGATTAGGAATTGGGAAGGTTGAATTAGAGGAAGTGAACCCGCAATTGCGTGGAGGGAGAGTGGAAAACCATTTAGGAAAAACCACCCCCAGTTCACCCGACCGAGATTCGAACCTCGATCTCCCCGTCCTCAGGAGTCAAGCTCAACACGACAAGCGCGTTATCAACTAAAAAGCATTTACACAAATATGTAACAAATAAATACCAAACATTAAGTGGTAGGCTTTAATAATATTTAAAAAATTATGAAATTATTAACCCTTTTGTTATTTAAGTATAAAGCCCAGATGACTTAAGGCATGTGAAGGCTGTTTTAATTATTAGAACCTACCATTACTAGTTAAAATTATATATTCATCAATATTATTAAGCCATTGTTTGTAGGCCTATTTAGATCGCATTATATATATAAAGGATGCGAAATGAAATCTTTTTTTTAATGTAGGAGGTAGAAAAAGAAATCCATCTCTCAGAAATATAGAAAAAATTATGTATGCTAGCTTCATGTCCTTAACTCATGTCTTATTTGTACTTAATTTTATCTAAGCTACTGTATCAGAAAATAAAATTCATGATATTTTCAATAACTTATAATTTTCATAAATAGATCTACCAGTAAACAAAACCATACGAAATGTAATTTACTTACCACTTGTATTTTTCTTCATCATTTGACATTAATATCACAGATCCAATTACTCAATAGTCAATACAATACAACAAACAATGAAGAAATGGATCAGGGTAACCAACACTATAGTTTCAAGCGATATTATACCGACCAGAGCTAGGCCCTTTTTTTTAATCAATTTAATAGATAGATAAGTAAATAAATAAAAATATATAAAAGCATGAGCGTAGTAAAATTAAACGATTAGTGTTTATTAGTTTTTCGTTCCTCCTTTTCCCAGGCCACGTCACTCGTCTCCCACCCTTCCCTATGCTTGTCTCTCCTCCTTTCCTGAGGCTATGTCGCTTGTCTCTCCTCCTTTCCTGAGGCCATGTCATTCTTGTCTCCTTCCATCATGTGGCTATGCCACACGTCTCTTTTTCCCTTAATTGTTGACTGTAGTGTTGTAAACGTGACTGTCTATTAAAATCAGACCCACGTGTTACTTGTGCTTAACTTTATTTGTGGGTGTAATAGTTGTTTCGTAAGTTTGTAAGACAAAACATTTATTGTGTTGCAAATTTTGAATCTTAAGAAAAATCCCCGATTAATTAGCATGATAATCACCTATTATGATTAATTGCCGATGCACAAATAATCGCTCTATTACGATTCATTTGTACCTTCATCGCATAGAAAAAGCAATGCTTCATCGGTACACCTAGACATAATGCCAAGGACTAAACATTGGATGCATAAAAGGATAGGACAAGAAAGCTTTATACCAGTGACCGTCAGTTTATGATGCTATATAATAGCAGGTATTTTTCTTCTGAACAATATAGTGTTAGTGATATTGAGAATAATATACTTTCCTCTAAATACCCCCTTTAACCAATCTTATATTATGGCAGTGTCGTCTTAAGATGGTGAATTATCCTTTTAAAATAAAAGCTAAGCTCTTGACCAAAACATTTAAATATCCATTAGTCCAAATAACTTTTGGTTTTTCAAATTATCTATATAAAAATATTTAAAATTTTATTTTTACTCTTCATTTCAAGTTTTAAACTAAATTTTAAATTAGAAATTTAAAAATATTATATTTTCTATATTAAATAAAAATCATTGGCCGGATTGAAAATGATATATTTATATTATATATATTATATTTCGCAAAATGTTGGCTTAATGTTTAATATTTAAAACACCTCTAAGACATCCCTTTCCCAAACATTTTAGCAACATTTTTATTTAAATGCAATATTTCTAAAATAAGACCACTAACTGTTGGCAAATATAGCAGCTAGAAGATTTCCCACACCCATCACTCTCCGCCCCGTTAGCTGAAAAAGAACTCTACTATATCACACACTTATGCTAATATATTGTTCGTTATGTGCCATATTGACAGTTTATATTTTTATTCCTGTGGATGGGTAGAGCTGGTAGAGTCCCAATATATTTTTCCCGGGTTCCTACAATGTCGTTAAGGAGTCCCTGGATTATAGATGTCATTTAATAACTATTCAATGTAAAAATACTGTTCAGAAAATTATTAATTGGCCGTATCTTGTGCCACGGGACGTGGCAGCAGCCATTTTCTGTATTGAATTGGCTGCTGACACGGTGTTTTTTTTCAAAACTGAGAAAGGACAATAGTGCATTAGCCTTTTCGATCAATAAGAAACCGCCTCTCATTTTTGGCCAATGAATATTAAAGGGGTATGATCCAAACTTATTTAAATATATATATTTATATACATACATATTACTAAGTCTTCTTAAACCAAACTTGGATCAGTGTATTATATATTGATTAAATGTATATTTTAAACAGAGTGTTTAATCAAAGTTTAAAATTTTGGCATTTAATGCAACAATTTTTATAAAATCCAGATGATGCAAAGATTTCATATTTGGAATGTTAGAAGTACATGAGGAGGTTTATTAAGTGAAATAAATATTATTTCAATGAACCTTCAATTGATTGCGTACAAAATTGCCAAATAAATGCAATTATCAATTAATTATTTTGTAGACTTAAACGTGTGTAATATATGAGGGAAGTATATCATTTAACGCCGTTTTCTTTTAACTTTATAATGGTACTTCATTTACATTAATATTCAAACTGAAACTCATGGAACCTGATACGAGCTGAGGTGCTTCATATTTTCCCCCCAGATTTTGAAAACACATCTGTTACACTCCCGCAATAGCTGAAACAGAACGGCCTGATCAGAGCAGACAACTCATCCCTTCTCACTCCAAGTCACTAGCTGTCTATCCTTGAAACCACCGCTGTTCGGCTGTTGCCCGACTAAGAATATCCAAATTGACAGAAGCGCCAATCTAGGTCATCTTAGAAAGAGCTGATTTGTTGTTTGAGTACCGAATCATTGTCATGACGTTTAACTTCGCGAATGAATTTATTTACCTGATGAAACGAAACCGATGAAATGAGCCTGCAGAATACTATAGGTGGTTGATTTTGTTGCCCGACGCAAGATATCCACCTTGACAGAAACGCCAAGATAGGTCACCTGTGAAAAGGTTGATGTACGTTCGAGTATGGAGTCACTGTCGTTACTCCTGACCTCGTGAATGAACTTAATACCATGCATTAACTTTTACGAAGAAATTCGGAAAGCCCATGCCACTAATAAGTTGGTGAAATGACTTCAAACCTATATATTATGTTATTGAACTTAAGTAATTAACTTTTTTGAACATTCTCTTGAAATCTGGAACCAAATCCGGAACCTCCAACTTAGCACGTCAATATCTTACCACTCAGCTGTAAATAGCTAATCCTGTGTTAGGGTCATTTATCACTCATATTTTAAGGGTTAGTCAGTAATAAATGTGTAAAATCGTCGGTCATTTAAAAACAATCAGAAATACACACAATTTTATTCTAAATAGTGTAATTTATTTATCTTTGCAATATCTTGTTTAGTTTGAAATGTATTGAAATTGGAGTAAATCTAGGCTTGTTCCGTATTGTTGGTTGTAGGGAGGGGCTCAGGTGCATTTTAAAATAATAAAATTTTGCCAAGATATGTAGTTATATTTATGTAACTATTAGGCCTATATTGCATAACTTACTTTAGTTCTCAGAGCAATTTATTTATCTTTGTAGTAGAGTGTTTAGTTTAAGAGTAAATATAGGCTTTTTTTAGCTCGAGTAGTTTAAGAGTATATCTAGGCTAGTGATTTCAAATATTTAAATTTGAAGAGTAGTTCTAAGCTAGTGTAATAGCTTGTTTAGTTTAAGAGTAGGTCTAGGAAAGTGTAATAGCTTATTTAGATAAAGAGTTGATCGAGATCAATGAATCTTTCAATCATGACTTTGATTTTAGAAGATTCCATGTTGAAGTATCTAACTCAGCATTTTGACTCCAATGTCACTGTGATTTCCTTCCCTGGGTGCTGTGTTGGTGACTTAATTTATTTTCTAGAAGAGGTTGTCCCATACTTTGAGTCTGTTATTTTACATGTTGGAACAAACAATATCAAGTGGTCGTTGAACAACACATTGAGAGATTTTGACAAGTTGTTGTCAACAATCAGATATGTCAACCCAAAGCCATATGTTAGTTTGTCTGGAGTTTGACTGAGGTTCCCCAACCTCTAGGAGAGGAATCAAGAGCTATCGTTTTGTGACGTGCTTGAGATGAACTAAAGAGCTGGTGAGCGAGACACACTTATTGAGAAGATATGTAAGGCAAGATGTGTTATATTCTGCAATTGATGGAATGAGTATCAGGTAAGCCTCCTGATTTAAATTGATAATATCATCCTGTCCAAGAAAAAGAAATTAGGCTATCCTGCAGTAAATTCCGGCTTAAACACATTGGATTTCAGGCTGTGTTAACCAGGAATTCTATGTAAACATATCATATTAAACCTCTTTGAACTGTGTTCAATTGGATTAAAGTGGATTCAACTGGAATCAACCAGGTGTGTTATCAACCAGGTGTGTTATCAACCAGTTTGAACTTGAGGTAACTAACAATGTTTGGTTTTAATCAGCACTAACTAGCATTAACTGGAATCAAACAGCCATATTGTCAAGCAGTATTAACTGGAATCAACCAGCCATCTTGTCAACCAGTTTAAATCAGCTTCAACCAGTTTCAACTTGGCAACTGTGTTAAACCAGTATTAACTGGAATCAACCATCCATATTGTCAACTGGTTTTAATCAGTTTAAACCTGTAAACTGTGTTCAACCATTATTAACTGGAATCAACCAGCCATATTGTCAAACAGTTTAAATCAGTTTCAACCTAGCAACTGTGTCCAATCAGTATTAATAGGAATTAATAAGCCCTATTGTAAACCAGTTTCAATCAGCTTCAACCTTTCAACTATGTTCAACCAGTATTAATGGGAATCAACCAGCCATATTTAGTATATTTGAGGATTAATACTGAGCAGTGGAGGCTCGTAGCTAAAATTAGTTGGGGTGCTGCTCAAGAAAAATTTTAGCCTTTGTTTTAAAATTATATAAAAGGAAAAAAACATGTATAAAAAGAAATTTTATTCAGGAATTTGATAGAATCTTAGCAAAAAAAAACTTTTTTACTTACTTTAACATAAATTGTTACAGTTCAAGCTTGATCTCTTTATTTAAAAAGGAAATCCATTCTTCTTGTTTTAATTTGTGGAAAAAGTTCAATAATTTTATCCTTGATCTCTGGATGACAATTGAAGAAATTTTTCTCCATTGAAAGTATTGCAAGCGCATTTAGTCTTTCTGTTAAATAAAATAACCGGAAGAAAATAAAATTAATCAAATAGAATAGCTGGAAGCAGATTAATAATCTAATTCTACACTCTTCTACACTTTATCACATTCAAGAATATGGTAGACGGTTTTTAAGCACAATACACGTTGAGTAAAAAAAAAACTTACTTCCACAATCACGCCAGAGCCAGCACTGCGAGAGCAACAGTTCTATCTCTACCTTGCAGTCCCGCCTTCCTCCCCACCCCCTTCATATGTGCGCATTCGCACAACAGTCAACCACACGTCACTGGCACTGTGAGGCGCAAAGTTGCATAGAAAGATTTTTGTATTTTTTTCATAAACTGGGGTATGGCTATTGAAGTACTGACATTAGGCTTAAGGAATATATATTGTGCTACAATAATAAAGAAAGAATTAAAGAAAAAAGGACTCATTATACTAAATGTTATCGATAATATCAATGGGAACTAGGGGGTGCTGCAGTTCCGAAGTGCCTGTATACGAGCCGCCACTGATACTGAGGTACTAAGTGTAAACGGAAAATTAATTATGTTTTATTGTCTTCCAATTTTGCTACTACCTATTTGTGTTAAACACATATAAGCTAATTAGTCTAACCTAATTCTAAAATAGGTATACACACAGCACCCAGCCGTGTATCCTTAAATATTCAACATCTAGGAAAATACAAAGATGGGTTGAAGTTATATAAAGAAAAAAAAATGTTAAAAAGTTGCAAACAAAATATAATAAATAAATAATAAGTTTCAACATATAAACCTCTATACAATTTTAAAACATTTTACACTATTTGAACAAAACGATGAAAATAAGAGCTGCTTCAGTGGCCGCGTAGTCTAACATACTACTCTTGCAGTAAGCTAGACTATTATTGACGAGGAGATCGAGATTTGATTCTTTGACGGGTGTACTAAGGGTGGCTTTTTCAAAATAGTTTTCCACTTTTCCTCCACGAAACTGCGGGTACACTTCATAATAAGGTAACCTTCCTAATCCCTAAAACCATTAGTGTAATTAGTACATAAGCTTATAACCATTACGGGTAGTAAAAACGACACGGTTCTAAAAAAAAAAAGTTTTCAACCAAATACCAATAGGCTATAATAAATTAGGTACGGTTTTTGCTTTCAACTATAAATGCGACCGGAACAGAGTCAAAGAGATACGGGTCTGGCTACTCTCGAGTTACGGCGTTCAGAAATTGAAGCCAAATGGCGTTAGTGACGTTGCATTTAAATTTTGAAGAGAAATTTAACCTCCAAGTTTACATTTTACTGTTAGACAGAAATTATTTTATCCCGAATGTGATATAATGAATAAAAATAATAGCCCACATAAATGATAACAGACAAATTACAATTAATCGTTTGCTCATCAATTTAAATTAGAATTACTGTATTATAAATCACATAGTAATTATTTGCTTGGTAAAATTTGATCATATAAACATGGCTATCAATTATTATTTAAAAATATATTGATGTAAGAAGGGACTAAGGCAATAATCAACATTACCATCCAGCTCATGGCATCTTAGGGGATTTTTTATTTAATCCTGATGAGTAGCATTTAGGGTAATTTGTCTGAATACGAAAATTATAGTCTTTCCTTCAATAAAGGGATAACGCATACTGCAAGAATGAAATAAGCAAACGTGAAAAGTGAAGAAGAAGTGTGATTTTTAAGTGTATTTAAAACATATTAATTCACATTCTAAAGTGTGAGTGGTGTTAAATAGCTATCTTAAGAGGCTAAGTTCTTGCAGAAAGCTCAATACCGAGGCAAATCAATACCACTCACCTTCCACTTTTACTCATTTCATTCCTGTATACAGTCTGTAAATTTTCAATATCGTTTTATAATTTAAAAAATGAAATTTAAACACAGTACTTTGGTACTTCCGTTTTTATCATTGTCCCAGGTAGGTTTCCCGCCTTCAAATAGACATTTTTCAAATACTATATTTGACTTAAGTGCCAAGACTATTATTGATAGTACCTATCATCCCTAAATATGATTTAATTAAATTACTGTAGTAATATTACTTGCAGCAACATATAAATTGCTACTACCAACCTGTAGTACAGTCATATTAAGAGAGTTAAACTCGTCAAGATGAGAGCAATTTTAGTTCTCTATGAATAATTAAATACTTTTGTGGCAAGTGCCATTAGAAAATTAAACAAGTAGTGTTACTTTTTTAATGTGATGTTATAAAATACTTTCTAATGAAAATAATATAATTTTTATTTTTTATCGATTCTCCATCTCTTTGTGAGTGTATTGATACAAGAAACAATCAAATTTTTAATAATTAACAAAAAATAAGTTAATTATTTATGGGTAAGGTTTTTGAGCATTGTCCCCTTCTTACTTAATCTTTCTAACCTTTCATGTGCAAATAAATGTCCTTCGTTAAATAGGCCTAGATATGATTATAGTATCATTTGATTTGCCGTTTACTTGCAAGTATAAATGGTAATAGGAATTTCTTAGCTATTTGCTGTTTTGAGAAAATACAGTGTTTTACTTGTATTGTACCGTGGCTACAGACTGACCCGTCACCAACAACTGTTTTCTACTTACCCTATTCACCAGAAAAGGCGAAGTCTCGTTCAACAACAATAATCAAGCCACGGAACGACCTTGTTGGTCGCACTGCATAAAAACTTTGAATGGGAAGTCAGCCACGTCCTCGCCTCTTCTCCAAACTAAGACAATCCGTTCGAAGCGCGCATGCGCGAGAGTGCAATTCTAAGTGGATACCAGTGGCTCAGGCATCCGTTGTTACCCCCACCCCCCGTTGCTATGTGAGTCTCAACTGCTCTGTGGAAGAGTGGAACCTTGTGATTGGGTGTTGATGACGACATTATGATGTAATTCTTTCCTACCTAGTTTCCGCGCTGGGCAGAATCAAATATAAGCTTGTGACCCATAATGAATGTCACTCTTTGATGCTGGTTAGGTATAAGGAATACTTAGGCGCATTGTAGGCCCCTAGGATCATCTTAAACGTAAGCTATTGTTATTGACGGAAATTAATCGTCGATCATG
Organism: Timema californicum; assembly: GCA_902141385.1. Classification (NCBI taxonomy): domain Eukaryota; kingdom Metazoa; phylum Arthropoda; class Insecta; order Phasmatodea; family Timematidae; genus Timema; species Timema californicum. Next base: position 75,598 of record CABFOW010001664.1, read on the forward strand.
AACATTGTATATTTCAGGTCGTGGTTCGAATCCTGGAGGAGATTAGGAGATTTAGTGTAAATAAGGAAAATTGATCTTCGACCATGAACATTGTATATTTCAGGTCATGGTTCGAATCCTGGAGGAGTTTTGGAGATTTAGTGTAAATAAGGGAAATTGATCTTCGACCATGAACATTGTATATTTCAGGTCATGGTTCGAATCCTGGAGGAGTTTAGGAGATTTAGTGTAAATAAGGGAAATTATTCTTTGATCATGAGCATGGTATATGTCAGGTCGTGGTTCAAATCTTGGAGAAGTTTAGGAAATTCATATCTAAATAAGAGAAGTTTAACTTTGACCATGAACATTGTATATTTTAGGTCATGGTTCAAATCCTGGAGGAGTTTAAGGAATTTATTGTAAAAGAGGGAGATTAGACTTTGACCATGATCTTTCTGTATTCAGGTCAGGGTTGGAATGGAGATTAGACCTTGACCATTATCTTTCTGTATTCAGGTCAGGGTTGGAATTATGGTCATAAGGAGTCAGTCTATCTGAAGTTGTTAAGTGTTAGGTTATTTATATTGTTTACAGTCTGATGACTTTATTTCATTTAGGTTTGTTTACTATCTCATGGGAAATGTTACGTATGAGGTTATTTATATTTTTTTACAGTCAGATGACTTTATTTCGTGTAGGTTTGTTTACTATCTCATGGGAAATGTTAAGGTTTAGGTTATTTATATTGTCTACAGTCAGATGACTTTAATGTTATATGTTATGACTACTATCTTTGAGACCTATTATATGTTAGTTTGATGGAAATGTTAACTTACGGTTTTGAGAGCTTTATATTCTCATGGTAAGGTATATTATTTGTACACCTTTAAAGTTTTTAATAGGGACAATTTCCCTGTCTATGTCAGGTAATGATATCCTGTTTTGTATCTTTATTTATGAAGAGAATTACTTTGTTATTCATACCCGAGTATTGATATCTATCAAAGTTAGATATACCAAATTGTACAAATTATTCAATACTGATTATCATCAAAATAAACGAGCCCTCGAGCTGTATTTGTAAACCATCGCTTGTTCTTGTCTGAACCCAGACTACCTCAGGGTTATGTCCATTAGACTTAGCCATGATTTCTCTGGTAAGACAAGGGTGTTGTTGGGCTTGCTGAAGGAGGATGACATAGGTCCCCTGTGATTACCCCTTTTTGGTTGTAATTTAAAACCTCGCTTTCTGTGGTGACTGGTTGGACTTAGGCCATTCGGCTAAGATACGGTCCCCACAGAGGGCGTATACGGTTGAGTATCAGTTCTAGAGCACTATCCACAAATAAAGAATAAACTTATTTACTTTAGTATATAAATAATATCTGAAGTTAAGGCAGTAGAAAAATCACTTTTATAATACTTATAAATAAACATACAAGTAGCAAACGATATAGAAGTGGTGGTAAGTGATATATATATTATATATATATATATATATATATATATATTATGCAAACATTGATTAACCAATGTGGAAATAATTAAGAGAAAAACTATTTTTTAATTATAAAAAGCAAACGCACACTTTCCTTTTGCAAAATCTTGTCATCACTATCTGCTACAATCCACTCTCGTAGAATATCTTTTTGCTAAAAATGTTTTTCACAAAATCTATCATTAGATTTGTTTTTTCTAAAATTCTTTTGACCATAAATTTTTCTTGTATTTTTTTCTCACAATAATGTCTCTCAAAATTTGAAGGTGTATAAACTTTGACACGTCAGTTTTAAAATAATCTGGAAACTTAAATTATTTTTACTTTTGACATAGGAAGCCATTGTGCAGAAATAAAATCTTATATATATATATATATATGTGAACAGATGATGTTATAAAACGTCACAACTATCTGAACGATACCAATGCTTTCTCATATAGTGGCAAATCGTGCAACTAAAAAGTTTTAAAATCTGATCCACTTTTATAATGGGTTTTAAGGTAAGTGACAAGTGTCATAGAAGTAAACCGGACAAATCATCAAATACAAGCTGAATAATACATAATTATAAAATAAATATTAAATATTTCAAACGATATTACTAAGATGAAATCTATTTCAAGGTTATTTTTTAAAGTCGCATTTATGTTAAATAAGATTCATACTAAATATTAGATGAATTAAAATATTTACATACCTATTTAGAAAGTACTTGTTTCTATCGCAGAGTCTTAATTTCCGGCCGTCATTTTCATTATATTTTAAAAATATTTTCCAGCTTATCTGCGATGAAAAATCTGCGTGGGCTATTCATTTTAATTGGTTTTATTAAAGATGCATTACATCTTGAAAAGTCAAAATAATATTTTTATCCCAGTTAATAGCTACTGCGTATCTTTTTAAACACAGTTGAGCATGAATTCTCAAAGTCAACATGGTGTTTTTGTTTCATCTTTTTTTATCCCTCTGTTTGTTTTAAGCCAAAGTTGAGCCATCGCTTAGTGCATGTGCGAGAATTTGATCACGCTATTGAAAGAAGAAACTAAATAAATGGTACAGAGCTCCGCATAGACTTTCTTACTCTATTGTTTAAAAATTGAGATATTTACTCAACACTCGTAATATATGTTAATCAAAATAATAAACACTAGCAAACCCAAGAATAAATTACACTATCCTTAAGTAAAACATTTTTTAGTTGCGGTTTTAAATTTTATAATTTTATTTTTTAAGAATTAATGTCCTCATTTGTATATTGGACTGATAAAAAATATCAATATTGGGCCCACAAGGGTCGGGACACTTTGTATTAAAATTTCGAACTTCCGGTTAAAGTTTTCGACGTCATATTAGGTTTTGCACATCCTCATGTCATCGCATTGCTATTAAATTCCTCATTTATAAATTTTGACCAATAAAAATGTAAATATTGACTTTTGAGTCTAAAATTAAGGATATAGATCATTGTTTACAAACATTTCTCCTAAAAGGTTTCCTTTAGGAAAAATAAACTTTTTAAGTGACTTATATTTAATTACTCTATGGCATTGGAGAATTATTGCTTTAAAACTTTAGTAGTATCTCTTTACAACTAAAGCTCACAAAATTGTATTAATATATTTGCCAATATTTCAGAAACTGTTGGATTTATAAAAATATATTTTATATAAAAGTTTTCTAATTTTTAACAGTACTACAATTTTGCAATGAAAAGTTATTTAGTACCTCAAATAGTTGTGGAGCTACGGAAGTTTCTGCTTCTGTAAAGTACCCTAAAGGTTATTTTCATGGAAAAATGAAAATAGCCAATTTATTTATAATTTTAATTAACACCTAGATAAAAATTTTAATCCAAATCGTTAGTCGATTTTGAGAAAAGTGATTTTTGCTCTTTTTGCTCTTTATTAAACCTAAACTGCTCTTAATTATAAGTTTAAACAGACAGACAAACAGACAGTATCGCAAAGACAACTTTTTAGGGTTCGGGGGGTCATGAGATGTCGACATACATCAACATTTCAGGTTAGATTATTATTTTGACACCCGCCTCGGTGGCGTAGTTGGCTAACGCGCTTGTCGTGTTGAGCTCGACTGCTGAGGACCGGGAGATCGAGGTTCGAATCTCGGTCGGGTGAACTTGGGGTGGTTTTTCCTAAATGGTTTTCCACTTTCTCTCCACACAAATGCGGGCTCACTTCCTCTAATTCAACCTTCCCAATTCCTAATCCATTAGGGTAATTGGTACTTAAAGCGTATAACCCGAACGGGTAGTAAGACGCAGTGCTAAATATTATTATTATTTTTACGGTCTCATTAATTCACCCTTTGTATTCAAAAAGTTTATATATATA
>CABFOW010001664.1:79791-134936 GCA_902141385.1 Timema californicum
TCATATGGTACTATTTAAAATAGATTGAACATTAAGGTAAACAAAAATCTCTATCTTAAAGAGACGGCCTTCCAGTAATGACAGATATATAACTATTAAATAGTTTATCATTAAATATTTAATTCCTACATTACAATCAAAGATTTACTAACAAATAAAAGGAGTTTTGTAAACGATAATAAACTATTACAACTTAACCAATTAAAATTACTCTTTTAAGATTTAACCTGTTACCAACATATATCAAATATATAATCGTCAGCCAAGAGAAATGGCGCCAAAAGTCGTTACATATACAAATTTATCCTTCGACAAAAACCATAATAAACTCTCGTCAAGACCCAAAAACGGGTATTCGTGAAAGTTATTAGAATAATTCTCAAAATTATCATGATCAAAAACTTATCAAACCTATCGTGATATCAATTATATTTTTGATTACGCGCAAAGACCTCTTAATACCAAGGAGTAAAAGAATGCTCCTAACCATACTCTGTTACGTTATTAAATTTAAAAGTGTGGCCAAAAAGAGAATTTAGAAAAATAATTATTAATTATAAAGTTCCATAAGGCGAAACAGAATTTTTATCTTACATTTCTATAGACGGAGAAAGCAGGAGCTTTGTGTTATTCCTACTAAGACATAGGCCCAATTGTGTCGATATCGGTACAGAAAGCATAATATATACCCAACTCAGTGGAGAAAGACAGGAGAAGGGGGGAGGGTATAGTTCTGGACTACCATGGAAGAATGTGGCCGCGTCTCGATCATTCTAGCACGGAGACTCGCCATTGCGCATGCCCGGCCAAGACAGCAGCCGCTCTGATTGCCACGCCTCAGGCTCTCTTAGTGTTCTGTTAGGCCGTGACAGTGAATGTTCGTCTCGAGGACTTGAGCCGTTGTTCCATGCGAGTCTTGTCAGGAGGTGAATGCGGTAAGTTTCTTCTATAATGTTGTTGTTTACGTCTGTCTTGTAAGCCCAATGCTACAATAGAACTACATATTTACAATGAAAAGTAATTTCATATCTCATTTAGTTTTGGAGATGTGATAAAAAAATGATAATTTACACATCAGACCAGAGCCCTTAAAGTCATTTTACCGAAATATTGAGAGTAGCCATTTTGTTTGTAATATTTATAAATATTTAGAAATTAAATTTAATCAAAATCGTTAGAGCCGATTTTGAGAAAATTGACTTTTTTCTTTTCATCCCTCAGTAAACTACCCTTAATTTTAAGGTTGGATATTAAATATCTTAAACCCCGCGTGGCAACCCTTTGAAAACCCTAGATACCAAGTTTTAGCCTGATTGGTAGAAGAGCTTAGGCTCTAGTTGGAGGTACAAATAAACACCTAGACAGGAAATGGAATGGAAATTCAAAAATAACTTTTTCCGATTCGGGGAGGGGGGGGGGGGTCATGAAATGTCAAGATTCATCAAAATCTCTAGTTCAATTTTTTGATGATCACAACACTTTCTCTACCTGTAAGATATCGAGAAACTAAAAAAGAATGTGTTTCACAACAATTTTAAACTGTATTGGTGTACTCAATAAGATATAATTTAATTATAACTCAGATCTCAACAAACAATTGCCCATTGTTTTAGAGTGAAATTCTTTAACTCCATCATAGTCACACAATTTCAGATGATGTATGTGTGTAGAAATAGTATTACATTGAGTTGCGATATTAATAAAATAATGTTTTTAATATATATGGGTTATTGTCAATTTGAGGAACAATTTATTTATGTCTCCTGCCTATATAAATACTTTGTTATTTTTTTTAAAAAAGCAACACATTTATTATGAGTATAAAGTGTATAAAACTTTGATAGAAACGTTTAAATATGATAATATTAAAAACAAATTAGACCAAATAATTATTAAAAGTCCCTTTCATCACCTTGCTAACTGTCCCCACCTCGTAATTTCAAAATTTTAAGTTCTATACAAAAATAAAGAAAAAGAGTAAAAACTATATAACCATAGTAAAATATTCCTGTAATACTGTTATTTTTGTTCAAAGAATCCATTTAAATAGACTATCCATGAATTTCGACATTTTCATCGATCTTGGTTTGTGCCCAAGTAACACACTGGCTAACATGATATTTTGAATTTGGCGCTAAAACCTTCCAGAATGCTCCGCAGTTCCCTATTAGCCGTAGTGTGTTGTCCTGTACCTACTAGTTCTTGTTATTTAATTGGTAAAAAGTTTGTTTGACATTATTCAATCAACGTACGAAAATTCAGGTAAATAGTATAGAGTATGTTAGTTGCAAATCACTTTGCTAACGTTAATATCATTTGTGTTTTTTGAAATAACCAAGCCAATACCAGTTCAATTGAATGTAAATAGAGGCAGGAACTAACCTCAATGTTTGTTTGCCGCTTTATACTTATATCTATGAAACTCAAAAGTCTGCAAAAAACATCACTTTGCTAAAGTTGCTTGTGTTATCACTTCACTAACTTTGCTTGGTAATGAAATGGTGTCATCACCTTGCTGACATCACTTAGGTGACTAAACTAATGATAGTCACGTAGCTCACGTTAGTAAAGTGAAATCTTTGTAAATGCTCTTTTCCCAAACATCACTTTGCTAACGCCCACATCACTTCACTAACGACAGTAAAATTACTTATTTCTCATTAAGAGTCTTAGTAAACAAAAGTATTATTATAAATTATTAACATTTGAGCAATTAAAAACATTAATAAAAAATGAGAAATGTAAAACTTAATTTTCTATGGATTCTGAAAAATTTAACACCACTAACACCTAACCTACCAAACCTAACCTTGCTTCTATGGCGGGCTAAGTCAATGTATTATAAATTAATTAAACCATTTTAAACCTTAAAAAATCATATATTACTTGGTGCACATGTGAGTTGTGTTGTAAAAATAAAAATAATTTTGAATTAATATAAATACCTAGACAACAGTAAGGCCTGTCATTGGATTCGCCGTTTCCTTGTGTGCTGTTCATGCTGTTATATTGTAACAATTTGATATCATAATAATATGTCAAGGTGCTTAGGTCCTATTTTCACCCAGTTTATAATGATATGCCAACATGGTGAAATAAAAGACAATCTTTCACTGTCATAAAATAATAGTTTTAGGCCTGTAGGAAATGCAATTCCTATTAATATCACACATTCAAATGAAAGAGCAAAATGAATTTTTAAAATAGTTTATCAATATTCACTAACTAAAACAAAATAAAACTTCTTATCGAGAATCGGAAAGTGGTAACAATATTTATGAATGGGTCTATTTGATGACTTTACCGGCCTACTATAAACGTTTCTAAATTAAAAAAACTTAAGCTTAGGACTAATATTTGATCTGTTAATACAGCAGCTCACATTTTAAAGTGTTTTCAGCTCTGAACAAACACTGCACAATATGGTGGAAAGATACCCATTGAGTTTTACATGATAATTATTAAATTACCATAGGAATAACAAAAGAGTTGTGAAATTATTAGCTCTGCATCTTAATTTTAATGTGTGATAATAATAAAAATAACATTATTATTTTATGATGTTGAAAAATTTCCTCTAAAAAATTTAGTAGGTATGCAAAGAGTCTAAGTAAGATTAATTTTTTCTTCGACAGGACCTTAGCCGAAATAAAAAAAACCATTTCTGGTTGAGTCAGCCCATATGGCCTGCTCGTATCTAAATCACTACAAATAAAAAAAATACATACAGGCTAACTTAAATGTTGTATGCTTATTAAAAAAAAACAGCCCTAAAAAATGTTGTGTTGGCCTCTTCAAAACAGTCGCAGAAAATGTTTAGGTCTATTCTCAACAGCTACCATGAATGTTGTTTAGGCCTATTGGCAAGCCACAAAATCCAAAACAAATCTGTGGGCCTACAATAGGGCTAATTTGTAAACTGCAACATTTGAACTAGACGACCTACTTGCAACTTTCAACATCCACGGTAAATTATGTGAAGGTTTATTCAGTTGTAACACTAGCTGACTGACTGTGAATCACAGAGCAGGGTCGTGTCTGGTACAGCACCGCCGGTTGCTGGAGCACGCAGTTACAACCAGTTGCGGTAGCCAACTTTTCATAGGAAACCAGAGTTAAGCCTTTTCCTGGCAGTAACTAGTACAAAAGACAAGGTTGTCTAACTTAGTTGCTGAATAATGATCATTGTAAACATTTGAGGCCAAAATGGTGGTCATTGGATGAGTTGATTGTTCTAGAATTAGAATGGTGATTGTCATGGGTGCAGACACATTAATTAGATACAATTTGTATGGATATTTAATTTGGGTCAATTAATTGATGTTTCATGTACGGTATGTTTTATTTGTGTTTTAGAAACAGTTGGTTGATATTTGACATTGAAAGGATATTCTGAAGAGAGAAAAATTGCCATGTTGTCCAAGGCAAAAAAAAAGTGTGAAAATTGGAAAAAATCAAAATGGGAATTCTACCTCGAATTTGTCTGGGATTGAAACAGAGTGATCAAATATATTATTTGAATATAGGACAACCCTCAAAAATTATGTTCTTCGAAAAAAAGCACATAGTCTATGTTATTTGACTTAACAATCCAAATCAACTTCATACATTTAGGAATGACCCATAATATTTAACACATTGTATGTACAAAATATTTTATAAAAAATAATTAACTCACATTTGTATTAGAATCCAGTCAATTTTGGAAACCAACAGTTCTTTTAATCCTTGTTGTACCATTCCTAAGCAATGTTGGGCCTGTCAGAAAATTTTTCCAGTGAAAGAACATTGTCTTATACGCAGGTAAATATCTATTTAAGTTGAAGCTAAAAATAACTCTTGGTCATTTGTTGGGGTGTGTTAAGCCCACATTTCTGATTCGCAGTGAATAGAATATATGAAATATTCTTGAAGTTTAAATATTTTCTTTTATCTTTTTTTATGCCTGAAAAATATATTTTTCTTATTTTTATTTAGAAATGTCTAGTCTGATCAAGCTATCAGCACATGCAATTCAATTCAGATTTTTTCAAGTGAATGTTAATTTGTAATGTATATAACAGCTCAGACTGGCAATAATTGAAAGATTTTCCTTTAAGCGAGGCTTAATTATTTTTAAAGTCAAATTTAAGTTTGGAAGATTAACACCATTACTAAAGTTTCCATGTAAGCATTATAATATTGAAGGGTTTGTAAATATATTTTGTTTTTTACTTTTATTAGTATGTTATTTTTCTATATTTCTACTTTCTTTTAATGGTGATCTTCTAAATGTAGGTACATTTTAATGATCTCAAAACTATTTAAGTCCTTAACAATTTGACAAAATAGCATGGGATCTCTAAGAAAGAAATATTTTATACAAGAAAAATCATTAAATTTTGTTTGGTGGTAAAAAATTTAATACTATTAACAAGGATCTGCGAGTATGCATTTTCACTTTGAATCACGTTTGAATTAAAAACTCAGGTTATATTTGAGTTTGAGTATTATAGAACAATTTTTGTAATAGTTTTGTTATAAATATTTCAAGTTGATTTTTTAAATATATACATACATAAAATATGTGCACTAACTTATTTTTTAAGAATTAAATTATTTTGTGAAAAACATATGATTGGAAATTTTGAATTTTTAAATAAATTTAATATATTTGTTAAAATTATATTTTTACAAAACTAGGCAATATGAAATATTGGGGATTCTTGCTATGATACGATCTTTGGATCATATTAGCCCAACTCAAAATTTTTGAGACAAAATCGAAAATTTCGAGAAGGCCATTCAAATTTTCTGAGTTTTTAAAATTTTTTAAGTTGATTTCGAATAACTACTAGAAATTGTCCTTGAACTCAAACTTTTCAGTACCTGTACAGCCTTAATTCATAATAAATATAGTATATAACTAAGACAAAACAAGTAAATATAATAATTTTTAATTCACAGTAGGCCCCTACCATGTTTTTTCAGATTATTTTGCATTTTAGTCTTCTGCCTTCTAATTAAGATATATTCCATTCACGATAGGTTTTTACCTGGATGACAGTTCGAAAATCATATGTTTAGATTTTGGGTTGCCAACACTTGTAAAAAATCAGTTTTGTTATAAATGTAAAGATATTTAATTACCTGTTATATATTACATTTAAAATAACTTAAACTTAAGTTTTCTCATAATATTTCATATTTTTAAATAATATCTTTTTGTCCAACTCGAAACAATATTTTCAACATAACTAAAAGTACTTATTTTTCATTTTGGAACGTTACTGATTTTGTGTAATATAGTGCATAAATCAATACCTTTTAATATAGGCATCGTATTTACTTGGAAAAGAGAAAATTGTTGTCATTTTTGTACATACAATACATGATTTTATGATTATTTTTTCTTATTTTGAAATATTTAACTGAATAAAGTATTTTCATCAACTGCATGTCCGCATCATTGTAAAAAACTTGTTTACCGTTATGTTCAATCATATGGTTTAGATTCGTCAGTCGCCATTTTGAAGTTATGTTCGTTAGAAGTTTTTGTGAAAGTGGTGTTAATATTTTTTTAAGGGGAATAAAACTATAAATAAACTTTGTATCCGACAGCAAATAAATATATAATAATATTGGCCTAAATTACTGTGGTTAACTATCACATTAATATATTACCATCTGTTTTCATTACAGTCATCCAAAGTGATAGATGTCAGCTGTTGGCGTAGTGATATATTAGGAACTACTTCTAGTAACTTTTTGAGCTGTCATCCAGGTAAACTTAGCCCGTGAATGCCTTATACATGGCATTAGAATAGTGAAGTGTTTGCAAATATGTGTCAAGTGTTTTTACTTTTTAAATTGGAAGGAGTTAATTAAAAATCTCAACATAACTCATAAAACTAGCTCTTTTTATGTATAAACAAAATGTATTTTTTACCATAGACCTTTGACTTAACCAGTGGGGAGCTGTAGTAGGCTTGCACAAGCCCATTGTAAAATTTAGATGAATTTATGAGCCCAATGTTAACAATTTTGTATATTTATTAAAATTTTTTGACAAATGAATATTATTGTATCTATACCCTGATTTTTGTTGGAAGAACAGTAGAGAAAATTCAATCATATTTTATTGTGGTGAACATTGATAAAATTCTACCATATCATTAGTGTTATTTTATAGGTATTGGTAATATCTATCAAAAGTAACAGCTGCAGATCACATGGACTGTCGTATGAATATATTAAGACTGTTTTAGTAACTTTAGTAACTAACTTTTACTGTTCTTCTTACCAAAATCATACTTTAGTGATCTTTATGAGCTTGTTATAAATTATAAGTTAGGCCTAGTGATGTTTTGTTCTTACATGCATCTGATATGTTACTCTATCATATTATTAAAAATAGAACAATAACACAACCCTATTGTTAAATTTCTTACAGCTCCACTGGACTCAAATCAGTAATTAAATGCAGACTGTGAAGAGTAAACATCTTAAAAATACGATTTGTTCATTAATTTGTTTCCAAAAAGTAATTTTTATGAAAACCCATCTAAAATCATCACATTTAATATAAGACATAGTTTGAATTTGTCAAATCTTAGATTAAAGCATCAAAATAGATTTTGAAAACCTTCCATTATTCTACTCTAAAAGTTGTCGAAGAGAATTTACTTCATTGTGTACTGGCCATAATAGGCCGCACTTTGTGTGAGAAAATATGTGTTAAACCAAATTTATAAAAACAATCCAAATGTAATGGCTCTGTGAGGAGAGTGGCTGTTGATTAGGGAACAGGTGGGGAAAATGTGCTGGTGTAATGTTTATAATCTTATAAAAACAATCCAAATGTAATGACTCTGTGAGGAGAGTGGCTGTTGATTAGGGAACAGGTGGGGAAAATGTGCTGGTGTAATGTTTATAATCTTATAAAGGCTATCTACATGTATGAAGGTTGAATGTTCTTTGTATTATGGAATAGAAAATAAGATATTAAACTGAAATATCAGAAAGGGATTTATCGCTTGGATCTTGATTTTCTCAAAGCTAAACTCATTTATTAACATACAGTATTGAAAAAGCAGTCCTCACTCATCTAGTCTTTGACTTTTTTTTATACTTCCCATTACATTATGTTCAAACTTATACATACCAGTTGGTTCCGTTGATGGTTAAAACTGGTTCATTTTTTGCAGGTTAAAACTGTTTAAACCTGGTTGAATTTAGTTATCAGGTTAAACTAGTTCATACTTTGCAGGTTAAAGCTGGCTAAACACAGTTCAAACTAGTTAATATGATGTAGGTTTTAAAGCCGATTATACACAACTGAAACTAGTTAAAACAGGTTTAACATGTTCTAAACGTGTTTATTTATTGTAGGTTAAATCTGATTAAACATGATTGAGACTAGCTTAAGCAGGTTAAACAAAGTTTAAACTAGTTCATTTGTTGCAGGTTAGAGCTGATCAAATACGGTTGAAACTAGTTAAAGCTAGTTAAAGCTAGTTAAAGCTAGTTAAAAACAGTTGCACCTTGTTCACTGTGTGCAGGTTAAAGCTGACTAACTGGTTAAATTTTCACAGGTTGAAGCCGATTAAACATTGTTGAAACCAGTTAATTGTTTTCAGGTTGAGGCTAACTAACCCTTTTGCACTAACACATTTTCACTTGGCTTATCCAAAAAACTAGGGCTAATTTTCACATATTTACCTCTTAAACATTTTAAATTTTTCCGTAGAAAAAGTTTTCAATGTATGTAAATGGAAAAAAAATCACACTTATACAATAAATATTGAAGATTTAGAAAAAAAACAAAAAGAAATTTGAAAACTTGGATTAAAATTTATTATTCAAAGTTAAAATATCTTTTTTTTTCTTTCCACATCTTCCTTCATCAGAAAGAGCATTTATTTCTATAAAATTTGATATAAGTTTGGTGTTTGTAGGTTCATCTGATTCTAAACTATATGATGACTTTGTAAAATAATGTACACGAGACAGTACTTAACAATTCTTAAGTCAGCACCTTTATTTGGGAAAACACTCTTAATGAAGTTGTAAGTTCAGGGTTACTGTCGTCACTAGTGGTATCAGAGTCACTCTCACTGTCAATACTGTCTAGATAATCTAATATATCTGAGTCATTTAGCCTAGAACTTGGACCAGCACTCTCACTGTCAATACTGTCTAAATAATCTAATATATCAGAGTCATTTAGCCTAGAACTTGGACCAGCACTCTCACTGTCAATACTGTCTAAATAATCTAATATATCTGAGTCATTTAGCCTAGAACTTGGACCAGCCATTGCCGAGATAGAAATCAAATCAAACAATTGTCCTAACATTTAGGCCCAGATAACTTTCAATAAAAATAACTATGGAAAAAAATAAGCACAAAATAATGAATAAATTTTAGAATGAAAATAAAATATCAACTGCAAAACACATAATACACATTAAATAAAGAGAAACACGGAAGTCAGAAACGTAATCGCGCCACAATGTAAACATTTGAGAATAACAAACTTCATTTGTTAAAAATAAAATATTTTTATAAACATTACAGTGCCTTCATATTTATGATACAGTCCTTGTGGTGACATCTAGTAATAATATATATAACTAAAAGACTAGATTTGGCTGGCACCGATGGATCGGCCGTGTGAGTGACTTAGCCACTACTTGGTGCACACTACTGAAACTTAACATTTTTTACAGGTTTAAGCAGATTAAACACAGTTGAAACTAGTTCATATTTTACAGGTTAAAGCTGATCAAACACAGTTGATACTAGTTAAAGCATGTTAAGAACAGTTGCAACTGGTTCAATTTGTTCAAGTTGAAGCTGATTAAACACAGTTGCAACTGGTTCAATTTGTGCAGGTTGAAAAGGGGACAAATCCCATATCAAACACAGTTGAATTTTCAAATATGTTCATCAAGTTTTAACCAGCTTCAGCCTGCGAGTCCAGTTGAAACTGATATAAACTAGTTTGCTTCTGCTGGTTCAAATTAGTTGAACATTGTTGCATCCGTTATGAAATTAACCTGAATAAACCGACTTCAACCAGTTTCAACCAGAATTTTCAGCAGGGTAACTTCCATCAATTAGGGGATGTAAACCCCCCCGCCCCCCTGAAATTATTGGCTGGCTAGAGCCTTGTTTATTTTTATGATTTATGTAAAAACTATATTCACACAAGCTCTAAATGTAAGAATTGAAATAAATCAAAAAACAAGCATAATATTTTGTAATTGTTTTGTGGGTATAACTAATAAATAATTTTAAAGGTCATGGCTAACTATACCTTCTTATCTAATATTATTGATAAAGACAGGTTATAAAATTGTCATATAATAGTTTTAACTACAACTAGAAATCAAAATATTGTACAGTACCACCAATAGCTAAATGTTACATAAAATTAATGTTTTCACCACCACTTACCTTTAAAATTGGAAAAAAAAGGTAAATATTGCCATGCAACTGTTAAACATTTAGGTGGTGCTAGTTTTGCCTTTAAATAACGATTGAATTCCCTAATATAATAATTACACTAAAGGGGAATAAAGTGGAAATTATCAATCAGAGGTGTTATACCCTCATTTGTGTAAAGGAAGAGTGAAAAATTATTGAAGGCAAACAATCTCAGAGCACACGACTGGAATTCCAGCCCCGACCTACCCATCACCTGTAAATTAGACTAGACGAGATGGCTATTATTTTGTTCACGTCTCTACTGGAGAGGGCTATCATTTTTTTATTCATGTTTCTATAAGATGGTTAAACAAAGGATTAAAAGAATTCAAGCTGCTATCCGTCTGGGATTTACCCAAAGGGTTGAATGACCTAAGGCGTCACACTAACAATAGAGTTGGCTGCCATTGACGTGGAGGGAGGGTTCAGATCTTGGTCTTTGCTTGAAGAGCTAATGAATGAGGCCCTTAGGTTTAGCTCTCTTAAATGTTAACATAATTAAGCTTTATTATATTCAGATTTTGTAGCTCTTTAGGGGATTCCTAGTCGGGACTAACCCCTTTTATGTTATTTGACTATCTCAGCTGCCCCTAGCCTAGTTCTGGATGTTCACTTTAAATGCTCTCAGACTAGCCTTGCTTTTACACTCTAGAGCAGCGTTTCTCAACCTATGGTACCCGTACCACTAGTGGTACGTGAGTCAGTGCTGGGTGGTATGGGAACGAAGTATAAAATAAAAAGTTAAATCAACATCAAATACAAAAATATATTTTCACTCACCACGTGAGTTTAAATTTATGCACACATGTCTGTTTTATTCAAAACATTTCATGTAACTAAATTAAAAAAAAATAGATTTTACATTATCAACAATATCATGTTTTAATCACCCTACGTTATCACAGTTCCAAGAAAGAAGACTTAGCTGGGTGCGATTGGTTGACCCCGAGGGCAGCGAAAAGCTTAGTTGAGAGAATGCCAGGAATCACTGTCATTTGGCAAATGCTTGAATATTCGAGACGGTCGCTCTTATAGGCTTCAGCGAGTTTGTTTCAGTTCAATGAGAGATTCCATTCATTCAGTGAGTAAAGACTATATGAGTGATTTATCTGAGGTACTAAAAGAGTTGTATTGTGTTTTACTATAGTTTTGGGAGAAAAGGCAGAAAAACAACTTGAAATTATTCCATTATCCAACTACACCTTGTCACGAAAAATTTCAGATTTGGTTTCAAATGAAAGAACAGTTAACAGAAAAAGTTAAGGCTAGTAAATATTTTCTATTCATTTGGATGAAATTACTGACGTTACCAACATAGCCTAACTTCTTGCATATGTAAGATTTATAAATGGGAAGACAGTGAAAGAAGATTTATTGTTTTGGTCGAAAAACTTCCTGAAATATTTGCAAAACTAGACCAGTTTGTGAATATAGAGGATGTACAGTGTAATAAATGTGTTGGTGTTTGTTCCGATGGAGTACGTGCAATGACTGGGAAACACAGGGAGGATGTTGCCAAAATTAAAAAGGTTGCACCTGAGGCTAAGTATTGTAGCATTCATAGCTAGGCTCTGGCCGCAAAGAAAAATGCCACTTACTGTAGAGGGCTTTTTTTTTATTCCTGGTTTTATAAGATGCTTAAACTAAATATTAAAAGCGTTCAAACTAGTGTCCAGTTGGGATTTACACGAAGAGTCGAATGATCTAAGGCGTCACACTAACAATAGAATTGGTTGCCAATAACATGGAGGTTAGGGTTCGAATTTCGGTATGGTGTATAAAGGGGGATTTTGTCCTGAATGGTCGATTTACACTCACTCTTCGCGTTAATGCGGGTACAATTCCCTTGAAATTAAACTTTTATATTCTATAAGACATCAGCGTATTAATTGGTGGATATGCAAATAATCCACAACAGGTAGTTTGATGGCTGCAGAAAAATAACCTAAAAAATGCTATATTATATACAAAGCTGAAAAATAAAGTTATAAGTACCCAATTATTTTATGTACAGGAATGTAAATCACTATTTAATATACAAGAGCAGCATTACTAGCAACTTGAAACAGTAATGTTCTTATTTCTTCTAAACAACTCGCACTGTCTAAATTTGGAAGTAGATTGGTTGTGCATCAAGCCACCGGGCTTTTACTGGTGAATGAATCATCCTGGCCTTGAGTGACAAGTCTTTCGTCCTTCCTCTTGCACTAATCTGCTACGAACTCGGCAAAAGAAAGATAAGTAAAGAGAAGAGGTGATTTTTTTTCTCCCAAAAGGCTAAGAGGTATTTCTACCTGCCCATGCAGCACCCTTAAGTAGCAAACCTAAGAAGTCAAGTGCTTACAATTAAATTGATTATATTGTTAAAATATTTGATAATTTTAGGAATATGGCGAGTTCCACAGTTAAATAGAATTATTGTATTCTAAGACATTTACATCATCCAGAATAAGGCCATGAATTGTTCAAATAATAAATACTACGCCCCTGCCAGAAATCGAACCAGAAACCCTTTGCACATTAGACCATCCCGCTAACGAATGAACTAATATGTTGGCCTATGGTACTATCATCGTTATTATTATTATAGCCGGTATTTTCGTATGTTCTCTCCCTCGGCTGTAAAACTATTAATTGATTGGCATCTTGAACATATGCTTGATAAAAAATAGATTTTTCATCACCTTATAAATGGTGTGAATGCAAGACACTACAGCATTATTTTATGGCTTAAATTTTGGAAACTATTGTATATGAATATTTAGAATGTCTCTGCTAATACCACATATAAGGGTATCATCAGGTCAAGTTTCAGGTTGTAGTTCCTATATAAGTAGTCTATAATGATGATGTGCCAATTAGTGAGATATCCTGTTGGGCACCTAAACAATATAGGAAGGTATAGTGTTAGTTATTTATGCATTTAGAACTCACTTAGACAGTAATTCTAGGCCCAACTATGATATTATAGTAGTAATTGATGTTTGCATTTACAAGTGTGCGAGCACTTGGCATTTACTTCAAATGTAAAACCATTATTCACTATTGTAACGACAGTCTTTCTACCAAATTTTTATTAATATTTTGCAAATAAATAATGTAATGACATAATTATTTCAGTCACAAAGGAATGTATTTTATTACATATAACTCATAAAAAATATTGTGTGTCAGAGAGAGAACAATTTTTATTTGAATTAATTTAATCAAAATAACTGAAGCATTCTTATCCAAATAAGATGTAACTTATATATAATCGCTCTCTAATGTTTTTAGACATTTTGAATTATTTAGTGATTAGGTTTTGAGGTTTGAGTTATTTTGGGGTGCAAGGAGGTGGAAACACAATTTTATAGTAAATGCACCCTATTTACTTGGAGAGTGGATTAGAAAACTATAGAAAGAGAACACATGTGGAAAGCCACCAAAAATATGTAAAAATTATATATATTTTTTATTTGTCTAGGTAAATTATTAATAAACCAACTTTTTTTTTGTAAACTCGAGTTTATTGTTGCAAGTTCCTAGTAATTTTTTGAATACATATTTTTGACATGATTCACCGACCGATTCAAGTTCTTATCAAAGTTTAGATGTATATAAAATATGCTCACTTTGAAATTAGTTTTGTTCAATTTTCTCTCTGATATATAAAAAAATTACAGGTTATATAGGTGTATAAAACATATTTATCTTTATAATACGCTTTATCTCTATAGAAAAATCATTAGTTGCCTGTTCTTTCTTAGAATAAATATACATTTTGAAATGATAATTTAGGCCCTAATATTTGTCCTATTACAGAGAAGACATATGTGATACGAAGTACATGTCAGGTGTGGAAGAACTCCCTCCTTACTCAAATGATAACATTATTAGACATAATGTATTCTGATGTTGAATGTACCGATTTAAAATTCCAAAGCTCTGAAGAAGATGATAGTTGTGAGTTTAGTTCAACTGAAAATGAAGAATTTCGAGTTATATAGGAAAATGACGATGACATACCTAGATTATTGATGAGAAAGATACCTCCGTCAAAAATAATATAACAGGAAACAGAGATAGATGTTTAATATTTTCTTAACCAAATGAAAATAATTCCACAATTCGTACCATGGGTAGGTGGTACCAACCGTGAAAAATTTACGTCTGTGAAGTTGCCCCCAACTTGCATTTTAAAAATTCAAGTTTTTTTTAATGCAATCGTTTGTTCTTGGCTTGTTCCGGATTGTTTCGCAAAAAATTTCGTTTGTTCAGTTTTAATAAGCCTACAAATGATATGCTTTCATTGGAGGGGTCAACTTTCACACACACTTTGGAAAATTTACATTTTTATGGTTGCGATTGTTTTTTCCGGATTGTACCGCAAAAGGGCTCGTTTATTCTGCATTTGTTCTTGCACAAATAGGACATGAATTTGTGTCACTTTGTTTACTTGTGAAGGGCCAACTTCACGGTAGCCCCTCCGCTTTGAAAAATCCATGTATTTACGATTGCATTCGTTCGTTTCGGATTGTCCCACAAAAATTTCGTTTGTTCCGTTTTGATAATCTCACAAATGGTATGTTTACATTGGTAGTGCCAACTTTACTATATCTCCCTTCCACTTTTGAAAATTCAAATTTTTATGGTTGCGATTGTTTGTTTTGCATCGTTATTTTTTTATACGTTCCCAAAATTAACTGTACCTTAACATTTGACATCCATGAATTCGCCCTTCTCCCCTTTTAAATTTTTGTTGTTGTGATTACTATACTCTTTTCTTTGTTAGTTCAGGATTGTTCCGCAAGAAAATCAGTTTTTTCCGTTTTGATACGCTCACAAATGATATGTTTACTTTGGACCTCTATGAAGCTGCCTTACAGTCCTTTCCCCCTAAGAACATTAAAAAAATAAATTTTATTATTGTAATAATTTGTTCTTGGTTTGTTCAGGATTGTTCTAGAAAAATAGTTTGATATGTTTTTATACACCCATAAATTATATGCACGTCCATGAGGTTGACTCCCTCCCCCATCTTTTAAAAATCCATATTTTTATGATTGCAATAGTTTGTTCTTCGTTTGTTCCGGATGGTTCCTAGAAATAAAAATACACACATTTCGTTTTGGCAGGACAACACAAGATTTATTTACATCAACAACTTGGATTGACGCCTTTTTGGCAACCATATTTTCCACATGAACACATACAACTTTTAAAAATAGATATTTTATCTTTGCAATAAATAATTAGTTCTTGGTTAATTTTAGATTTCTTTTTGCGAAGATTTCCATTTATTTCTTTTGTAAAACTTCGATAATTCTTTCAAAACTTGAACATTTTTTTGTTTAAAGTTTGTTGTTGTTTGTTTAAGTTCCTTAACATGTTTATCTTTATTTTGTTCTGTATTTCTTTTTAAAAACTTGTTTATTTCATGTTGATAGTTTTAAAATTAATATATTCATATCACTATGCTAAGCTCCATTTCCTCACCTCAACTAGATAAAATAGAACCAAAATTTGTATTTTTGATTTTATAACTGTATTAGTTTGTTGCAGATTATTGTGCATTATATTATAGTTTGTTAGTTCTAAGATCTCTTACAGACACTAATTAAACTGGTGTCATTAGTGATGATGGCCTCTTGTGTGTGTGACCTGTATGGTAACACAGGGTGTCAAGTAAAGAATGTTCCACCCTCTGTGTCAGAGTATGGAAAATATTGTCTTTGATTCGCTCAATATGCACAAAAAAGCAATAAAAAGGCGAAGCAAGTCAGAAATACAAAAACTAGGGAGATCTTGGTCTACAACTTATTCCATGCCATAAAACTCACAGTAAAGAAAAGTATTTTTATAGGCCTCACTTCCCCCTAAGCTCCAAAATATTGGTTTCGTGTACTTGGGTAGTTGTTAGATTACCGGAAGCTACTCGAGATATTACCTCCCTCTTCCCCCACCCCCTCAAGAGAGCTCATAACTATGTATCCTAAAGTATTGACATCGCACCCTCCTTTTGTTTGCTACTATTACTGTTATGATGTAGTAAGTAGTACCTTTGATCACAAAGAGACATTATTGGAAGTAAACGTCAATTATTCCAACTCTGACTCTTACGAAAGAGACTAAGAAACTCCTCGACAGTAAAAATTATTTTTTCAAATTAATTTTACTAACAGGACCCAGAATAAATTTCCAAAAAAGTTATTAAAAATATCTATAGAATAGCTTGAAATTCTAAAAAATTGCTACAAATTTGCCAAAAAACTAAACTAAGAATTTAAACAAAAAATTGAAATGATTGTACATGAATAAATCAAACACGTCCTTAACAAATGGAAACTAAAAATAGCTATGCAATAAAGTCCTCTTAACAGCTAAACTCTTGCATTCTGGGAAATATAATATCGATTTACAAAAATTTACTTTAAAATAAATGTCCACCCTAATGCAACTTTTCACCGTTTAGTTTCAGCGTCTAATCGGTTATGTGGATTTTACAAACATGACAAACAAATAGGATACATAGTTAATTTTCAACATTATCTTATCATTCCTACAACTTTTTGATAAAAAAAATAGATTTGAGTATCTATACATTATAAAATATCGATATCATTTAAAAATATGCTAATTTAACAAAGTGCCTCGATATTATTCAAACTGGAATGGGCTACCGTGAAGTTGGCCCCTATTCCCCCAATGTAAACATACTATCTGTGGGTTTATCAAAACAGAACAAACGAAGATTTTTGCGTAACAATCCAGAACAAAGATTGTGATCATAAAAACTTGAGTGTTTCATAATGATAGTCCAACTACGGATGTAAATGATGGATATCCAGCCAGAAATGTAATCGAAGACCACTCTACTGAATGTATTGCTCTTTTTGCAAGCTAATAAACACATCCTAGCCCTTGCTACTCTGATGCTTCATCACTGACCATCAAACGAAATTATCAAACCCTAAGTTCAAACAGTTGACCCACGCAGTATCAGCTTACAGCTGTGCCTCTGTGCTGAGTCAACAAGGCTGCTTGACGTACACTACCATAATAAAGCTGAAGTTATGTATCCATGCGAAGCTCTAGAATTGCCTGTGGTAGTAATGCTCTTAACCTGAAGATTAGCGAGCCTAACATGTCTGGTTCACTATGGTGTAGCTTTGTTGTAAGTAGAGCTAAACAGTTAAATGTTTTACTTTCTTTGCATTTGTGTATCCCTATATAAATATTTATGGATATATGAAAAGCACTAGACATAGTACTCTCACAATCACTCCCGATGAAACACCACATGTGCTGTTCGCTTACACATTCCCGTTTAACTGACGAGAGTGACAAAAGTAATTATTGTGAGTTATGGCAAATGAGATCACCAGTTCTGTGCAACAAAGCCCAAGACCCGAGTGGAAAAGTTTTCCACTACTAGAATATTTTGGGCCTGCACCAGGTATTCCATCGGATCAGCGCATGTGCCATGTTTCCCTTACTTTATCTCGCTCTGCCCTCCTTTGCATTCCCCTCAATCTGTCTCTAGGGTCATGTGGTGTTTTTATTGGAGTATATATTGACATAGTCTCTGGCTAATAGATGGCATTGCCAAATGTGTTGTATATGTAATGCTATAACCTTAGTATTGGTCTAACATTTGCTGTGCTTTTCGAATAGGGACATTTTTGGCATAATCTTTATCAAACTAATATAGCAACATTATTAATTTAATCTTTGAGGCTTATCATCCCCTTTTTGATAGACATTTAAATGTAATCTGCAACTTAATAGGTTCTAACGAATACATAAATATTGGATCCCATTTTGTAGGTTCTCGTATTTCAAGATTTAGTCTAATCCAGGGCCAATGCCTGCTCCTACATTATTTTTTTTTTTAATTTCTGTATTTATCAATTACCTTTTCTCTTATTTAATAAATGTAAGTGCGTATAACACGAACGGGTAGTAAGAGACGACCAACCGGATGATGACAATGTGTTACATGTTGCCTTTTTATTCTCTTTTGGGGAAATTTAATGCTGGGGATTACATTTTTAAATCACCAGCTGTCAATGCTTGTAGTTCAAGGGACGTGTTTAAAATTTAAAAAAAACATTATTAAAGCAATGCCCTTTCTTTCATTGTAACTAGTTTCAACTAATTAATTTTTTTATGAAACACTTTTAGAATTACTCCAATTTTAACTTCTTTATTACATCAAACAATTAAGATATATTTTTCTTTAAACATAACATAATATTTAAAAAAACACTAAATATGTTCAGAAATTATCATAATAAAAAACAGGAAAAACTGAAAAGTATTTAATTCGGTAGTAGTAAATGTACCATATCTATTGATATAATTATATTTTATCTTTTGTGCCCACAATAAAATATTTTATAAAACAATACATACAAATAGATGTGATCTAATAATTTGACATTTGACATTATTACAATTTTAATTGTTTTATTTGAGAATGGAGTTTTTAAAATCTCCAAATGTCCACTCAGGAATAGGATAAACTATAAATATGATATTCTAAATTTAAGTCAAATTAATTTGGAGAGCTAGTTGCAAGTTGTCAAATAATAGATTTACTATTTGAACATTAGTTTTGATGTGACATCACTTAGATAGAACCCAGTTATTAAATTATCAAATAATTTAAATACAAATCACAAGGTATCACTAGTTTAAATTTGATTACTTTCACTCTGTTTTCTTTGTAGAGCTTCTACAATTAAAATCAAATCAAAATAATGAACAAGAAAAAGTAAGAATAGATATTCCACAATTCTAAATTTATAAGAAACCTTTGCCTCGTATCACCAATATCAATTTTTAAATAGCTCTAATCAATTAGTTGACATAACAATTAGTTTTTATTTAAAACCTAGAGGCAACACTGAAAAATTAACCAAACTAAGGCTAGAGCAATAAAAATAACCAGCTAAACGACATAATACTAATAATTAGTATATGTTGTCACCTAATCCTGAAGAGTCATATTGAGTTAAAATTCATTTAATTAATATGTAATTACATCCATAGTATAACATAGGTCTATAGTGAAAAAATGTGCAGCCAGGTAGGAATAGTGTAGGAGTTAAATTTTATCTTGTAAAAATCGCTTGACACACTATTGAGCACTAATAAAAAATATAAAATATAGAGCAGGTCTACTAGGCATACATTACCAATACAATTCGTTATTTATCTAAGAAAGAAAATATAACCTTTCATTTTTAAAATATACTATGTTTATTACCTTGATAAAATGAATTATATTGTGATAAATAATTGAGGGAAGAGAAGTTATTAGAATAAATTGTTTTTATCTTGATAGGGTTGGGAGTTGGGGTAGGTATTATAATAGATTTTATATTTGTTGGATAAGCTTATACCGAATTTTATATGCAAGTATAAATAAATGTCTGGTTAGAATAATACTATTTCTACTATTGACATGTAGTTTTCAGTTCGTTTCCTTAAATTACTGAACTGTTTTATAAAATAGTTATTTCCATATTATTAGACTAAAACATTTAAATATTTAATAACATTTCAATCACTCACTAGTAACTAAATATTTTACTTGAGGCTGAAAACAAGATTGAGATATAATTAATTAAAATATAACATTTTTATTTTGATAGAACTACATATTTTGAATCACATATTTTTATTTGTATCTATAAATTTTGTACATTTTATGTGAGACCAAATTTGGAAATAAAAAACGTAATGACAAATATTTCACTATAATTAGAATAAAGTTGACTTCTTCAAAAAATTAATTTTAATTTGGTAACGTTATATTGTTTAATCAACATTCAAATAAAGAAAAAGTAAATTAATTTTACATTAAAATTCGTAAGACAAAATACAAATAGGACTAGGCTGTTCCTGTATGGAATGAAAGTAAACTTTTTGTAAAAAAATATTTTCGATCAAAATTACTTATAAATTTTCTTTTTTAAATAATAATTTGTATGTTAGAGGGACCAGTTATAAAGTAATAAATATGAGATTTATGCAGTTGAATAGACATAAGTGAACACATTTTAATGTAAATTAGATTTAAAAATAATATTTTAATAGAAGGTAATGCAGATCATATATGAAGGTACTGTTGTTCACAAAATTTAAATATTGATTAAAATTATTACTAATGAATAAATTTTGATTTTTATGAAGTCAAGTCAAATTTTGGTCAAAATATAAGCACCAAATACCTACTCTGTATCTGTATTCAGCAATTATTTTGTGCATATGAATATTCCATATTATTATTTAAAGGTCAATATGATATGTTATACCAGAATGATAAAAAATAAAAAAATAAAAATCAGAGTGTCTAGCTTCTACAGTTCAATTGAATACTAGTATATGTATATACAACTTTTGGTGAATTTTGGCTTGTTCTCAAATAACCTTGACTAATTTATCCAAACAAAAAAAAATAAACTAGATTTTATAATTTAGAGCCCATCTCACAGCCGATAAACTGGGATATTAGATATAGTCAGTTTTACCCTTTCACCAGATATTTTAAGTGCAGTTTTCTGCTTCTTTCCTTGATAAAAGCAAAATTGGGATCAGTTAAGTGTTTTTTTAATTTTAAGATATTATTATTATTATTACTAGCGTTGCGTCATACTACCCATTCATGTTATACGCACTTACGCTAATGTGTAATGGTAGGTTGATTGTGAGATGAAATGGAGGACCTACAGTTTAACGTGGAATCCGAACCACGGTGGAGGCCTGGCATTCCTCACATTCACAAGGTGTGAGTAATTCACGTCTTGTTAGAGGTGAAGGCAGGGTTTGACAATCATATAAATCTGTGCCGGGACCGAGGAGTGAACCTCGGACCCCCAGCACAGAAGTCTTGACACCTTACGCCTAGACCACCAGGTCATCTAATTTTAAAATAATTATTTAAATTATTAAAATGGTCTTACTGGTCTCAATCCCATTGTTTTATATTGAAGACTACATAAAATTATACTACAATCTAACACCTAGTATGAGCTGTATTACCTAGATGGGCTCATAAATGTGTCACCAATATACTGCATATAAATATTTAGTGAGCATTGGTATTGTTTTAAAAGTTTGTGGTATCTATTATTTTTATAGTTTCACATAGAATGCTATATTCTCTAAGACAATATAATGGAAATAACAATATAGGCTGCATAACCCAAAGCCAAATTCTTATTTTATTTTTAATGGTTGGGGACAGTTACAAGCTTATTTCATTGTTTTAAACCAATTAATATTAATTAAAAAGGATACATATAAGAAAATTGCTCTCACAACCAAATAGGATGGTATTGACAAATTTAACTTTGATTTGATTATTTATAGCTTAAATGAGATTATTATAAATACAGTATTCACTTGTTTTATACGTGTGACAAGTTTTTCAATATAAACTAGTGAATAATACTTTTTGTATTATTAGCCTGCAAATACATGCCTACATACTTAAATGCATTAACAACAACCAGAAAATGCTGTGTCTTTTATCCACTCTATTAATAAATAGACTATTACAGCTTGATATAAAAAATTAAAGAAAGCTCTATGAGGCCCCTTTTTTAGAGATAAATATACCTTTCTCAAAAATTGTGTAAAAAGTACCGGAATATCTAGATTTACTGATATGAGATACTTTGAAAGTTTAGTGACATAAAAAGATAAAAAAATATATTGTAAAAAGACACAATTTTTTTAATCATATTTCTCTGACAAAGTATGTAAAATTAATGTCTAGTTTCACTGATTTAGGTGACTATGAAAAAGTATGATATCCATAAAAAATGTGTTATTTATTGTCTGGTCCACCAACAAATGCTGGGTTCATTATTTCCATACTTTTGGAATGCTCATCATTACCATTGCTTCCATTGATTTTTTTAGCAGGCTTCACATAGTGGTTTGTTCCTTCTAGATTCAAAGTTTCTTGTCGTCCGGTCGATCGGACCAAACAACTCACTGCCAGAATGAGAAGAATTCCACCCAGTGCAAACAGGCCATAGGAAAGGGCTGCTCTGGCAATTGGCGGGGCATTCGTCGCCAAGTCTAATAAATCAGTGACTTGACTTGGTAAGCCATCAATTCCCTATAACATACATAAATATATTTGTGAATATTGTTTCACCTATCACCAACTTATTCGATTAGAGTCAAAATCAAAGCACAAAGACTCAGGAACATTGTTGGTTTGTAGGATGAAAATAACCAAGTTATTGAAACATATGGGTGTTTCCATCCACCATAATATGGGTACTAAATTTTGTCTAAGCTCTACCTTCTATATTTCTAACCAATTAGTGCAATTAAAAGTGTATAGTCCGGACAGGTAGTAAGACGTGGAGTAAAAAAAAAAAGACAAACTGTTGTGTGTATGATTCAAGCTTTTATTGTTGGAATGGGCTGGAAAATTATTTTATATTTTCGGGACAAACTTTTTCAATACATTTTAATCCAACATCAATATTTCATTTTGACAAGAGATTATTAAGATGGAAGTTAATAATTATTATAGAAATACATTGTCCAAGAAATAATAAAAACAGTTATATAACAATATGTGTATTGTTATACTGGCCATATCTTGAGGATATAATTTGATTTTAAATATAGCTCTAAATCTATGGATATTTTACTTGATTTTCAAAACTAATAACTGTGGAGTTTTTTAATGATAAATTAACACTGAATACCTGTTTTTGGAGAAAAATTCATTTAATTGTAGTTTACTGATGACAAATATGTTCCAAACGGTGGCTATATAAGAGAATAGATGATTGTGTTCTACTTTTTATTTTAATTAATAATGTAAGAAACCTTTGCACTAACATGGTCCACCTTTAGTGTATATATGTATAACCTGACCATAATTCATAGAGGCAAAAAAGAGACCAGGGAGAGGTGTTGATAAAGAATAGTAATGGAAAAAAAGTTATTAGATAAAAATAATGAACATACAATAATGCTTCACAGAACCCACAAACAAATTTTGGATTGATGTAAAGGGGGAATAATTTCACTATGCTCATACCATGAGTATTTTTCAGATTGACCTAATTTATGCAAATTATTTCAAAAATTGCAAAAATCTAGTATTTAAAAAATGTTAAATAAAAACTTAGTAGTATGTGACAAATGTATGATCCAACTGGTAAGCAAACAGAAAAGAGCTGTGTAATGCTACAAAACAGACGTGCAAGTGTTATCAACAAATATTTTTTGTTTTTTCTCTGAATAATTCAATGGCTTTAAAGTTAAACTATTTATTCAATTGCATTTTTCAGTAGCAGTTCAAGGTATACAGAGTGTGTATCAGATCATTGATAATTTCACAAACTTAAAAACAAGTTATACATACATCCTCAAACCACATGATGGGAAAGATGATGTCTGGAAAAGTAGCCACTTGCTTGATATCAACAACTTGACTTACTGCCAAATTTATCTGCACTCTTGCTCGGGCCCTCAGTGCTATTCCCATTTGCTGAAATAAAACAGTGATATCTTAGTACCATAGAAGGCTTGATTAAACCAACATTACAGCTACAAATTAATTAAAATGTATTTAATTATCATAAAATCCACACCCCCTCATATTTTAAAAATACACTGTATTGCAAAATAATTACATTAAACATTCAATTTTTAATGAACATCATAGGGCATCGGGACTAGATATCAAACTCATCTAGTCCTATTTGTCAATGGCTAAAATCCTGGCCAGGTGAGCAAATGTTTTTTTCATAAATGTTTCCCCCTCTCCCTTTATGCAAATGAGGGTACAATTCATCTCAACTCTACCTTCCTCACTGCTATCCCATTAGCATAATTAAAATATATAGAGACTGAGCAGATAGTAAGATGCTGTGGAAAAAGAGCAATAGTTTTCAAAACTAATCTTCTCAAACAATTCCATGAGTGGTTAAAGTCTGTTCACCGTAGGAATTGTGTTCTGAAAGGCCTTTTTGCCTACCAAAAATCTATTATTTAGTAGGATATTGGTAAGAAAAAAGACCTTTCAGAGAGTAATTCCTACTGTGAATGGAGTATAGGTCCCCAATTTATTTCTGACACATGTGTTCAAAATATATTTAGTATGTCAAAAAAGGATTTGAACAGTGTATACTTATGATTGGTACTTTTTAAATTTGTTTGTTTTTCTTAACTATAAATAACTTTCAATTTTATATATGTATAAACAAAAAGTTTTATTAGTAATTTTAAATGCATGCTAATGTAATATTTATCTGAAATTACAATAGTATGCACTATTAATCATTATATATTAAAATTATAATTAAAGTGCCTACAAATAAAGTTATACTGTGATGAACATTCTGAAACTATGAAGATAAATATGAAAGATTATATCACTGACTAGATACACAGTTACAAATATAATTCATAACAATATCTTTAAAAACATTTTCAACACAAAATAGTGTTACGGTATTGTAACGGTCAACCTAGGGTTGGCAGTCTATTCACATGTCACCCTGTGAACTAACAGCTATTTTCGGGATATTGCTGCTGAATAAACAAGATTGAAAACACACACAGAATATGCGCAGTTTTGATTATTAAAAATAAAACAACACATACACTCAGGGCCGTATTTAAGGGGGGAGGGGGGTTTATGGGATCAACTCCCCCACTCCCTCGAAAACATGGGTTTTAAAAAAAACCTAAGTTGAATGAGGTAGAAATAAAGATTTAAGAAAGAATAAACACTGTTAGTGTGCGCCTATCCTATTGGAATGGATGAGTTTGGGTCAGAAAATGAGGGAGGGAAATCTGTCAGTGGGGTGAAGGGGAGAAGGGGACTTAGTGTGTGCTACACATTTATTATGAAGGTCACAAGGTGTATTTCCACACACTTTTCTTATTATTGTTGTTGGCAAAGAAGATACTTGTTTAGACCTGTTGGTATGCAAGTGTTAATGTTTTTGTCTGTTCCTTAACTTGAAGCAAGCCTTATAGTTTACTATTGAGTACTAGGGCTTCTCAACCAATTTTTAATCTGCGACCCCTTTGGCCCAGACACATTTTTCACGACCCTTCACTCAATGTCATCAATTCAATTGGTAGTAACACTGTATTTAATCGATTTACCGGTTTGTGCGCGTACTTTTTGCGAGAACCCTTTTTGATGGAACTCTCTTTGAGCAAAATATAAAGTACCTTAAATATAAGTATAGCTCTATCATAACAGAATTATGTTGACTAAAAAATAAGTATATGAAAATATCAAAAATGAAAATTTCTTCAAATAATGTATTATATTAAAAATGTGTGTATTTACTATATTGACATGCAAAATATAAGTAAGAAAATACAAAATAAAAAAATTATATCATTTAATTTGTAATGTTAAATTTGAATATACCAAAGAAAATTTTACTGAAGGCTGACAAAAGATAAGAAGAATACGTTTACCTTTAATGCGATGTTTGTGATAGATAATTCTGACACAATAACTCGAATTGTGGCTTAGTATTTGTCACTGCTGGTCTCATAGTGATCTCGATATTCTTAAGACCTGAATGGTATTTGGTTTTAGTTGCCGTCATGGTGGAAAATGCTGATTTGCACAAATAGGTGGTAGCAAATGGCAGAAGAGCTGCCATCGCTAACTCCGACAATTTAGGAAATTATATTTTAACACCAAGCCAAAAAGTGTCAAGTTTTTCCTTGAAAATTCAAGTTTGAGGTTTGACTCACATGAAAGTCCTGCAAATTATTTTTGGGCTTTCAACGATCGATGCTTCACATTTCCCATCTCCACGATAAAAGGGTTTAGAATACAATCTAATTATTATTAATTCCTGTAGAAAATATTTCTGAAGACTAATGCTTGATAAGGGAAAGGAGATTTTCTTCAATTAGACTTTCACCTTTCTCCAAATTTAGTTCAAGCTCTGCAGTTGTAGAAACAAATTTGAACTTTATCATCCCATATTTCTCAAGTAGGTACATTTTTAATGTAGGATTGTTGATCCAAATAGATGGATTCTTTTCACTCAATGTATCTTAATGCCTGAAATGTGTTGAGTATCGCCCAAATCCTTTATTTTGAATATTTCCTTGAGCTCATTTTTAACTCCTTTCTTTTTATTTTTGTCATTACAAAAAATCAAAAAGTCATCAGCATAAATGGCAATTATACAAATATGTTTTACATTAACATGATTATAAATGCATGATTCACATTATTATCTCTTAAAATTAATTTTCATCAAAACAATATGAATTTTTTCATACCATGCTAGGGTCGCTTCATGCCATATAACCACAAAAATCTCTGGTTCTTCCATGTAGACCAGCTCTTTAAATTCGCCATTGAGGAAATCGGTTGCTACATCCATATGATGTATTGTTAGATCCAGATCACAAGCAAAACTCGAATTGTAAAATTTCTCACTACCGGAGAAAAAAGTCTCAGTGTAGTCCACCTAATATTTTTGTGGGAAACCCATTGCAACTAAATGAGCTGGGTGAGATCTCCATTCATATCAGTTTTCATTTTGAATATCCATTCTCTTTTGATTCTCTTTTTATCTTTTGCCAACTATAAATTACCAGATATAATTTTCTTTGAAAGAAGCTTAGATGTCACAGCTTCCTACCACAAATCTCTATAATCTTCAGATAGAGCCTCGCTAACCCTTTGTGACATATTTATGTCACAAATGACACTATAAACTTAATAATCCGGATATTCCTTTAGTCTCCTCTACATAAATAGAGGTTTTATAGACCATGAAGCAAAACTTTCAACCTCTGGTTCAGTTGCAGTTTCCTTGTACTAGTTAGATGTCTCCGCTGAAACCAAATTAGAAGTTGCTCTTAATTCTTCCTCTGAAGCCGAGCCTTGAAGTAGGATTGGAAAATAAACGGTCTTTTCCTCATTGTTTTCAATCAGCTGATTTCTGCTCCTTATTCCACCAGGCTGATCTTAAAGGAAAATCACATCACTGGAAGTAATCCCAGTTTTTAAATTTTCTGGTTCAATTAGTCCATAACCTTTTGTATGCCAACTGTATGAAAAAAACCAAGATGATGACTTTTGGGATCCAATTTCTTTCGATTTTGTTTTGGTATATGACATATGCTATACTACCAAACACTCAAACAGAACACTCTTAAGTGATTAATATTGGTCCTTTTTCCACTCCACTCTTCCTCAGGTGTGATACCCTCAACATCATTTGTGGGTGAACTATTTTTCAAATAAATAGCAAAATTTACAGCATCTGCCAAAAATTATTTGTCTAAATGATCCTCTTGAAGTAGGGATCGGGTCTTCTCTATTATGGTCCTATTGGAACGTTCTGTGACATCATTTTGTTCTGGGCAGTGTGGTACTGCTGTGTGGTGATGCTTAATACCATTTTCTGCTAAAAAAATAATCAATTATGCCTTTATTAACATACTACTACTCATTGTCAATTTTAAATATTATTCAATCGCTTTCCTATCTGATGTTCAACAAAAGCTTTCCATTATTTGAATTTTGAGAAACCTTAATCATTTGTTCTTAAAAGATAACCAAAAGTCTCTTTGGAAAAATCATCAATAATTGTTAACATGTATCTTGCATACCCATGATATTTCCTACTCATCAGATCAGAAAGGATGAGCTGAAGAAGTTCTGTTGACCGGTTGGACTGTTTCTCCTGTAATATTGACTCCAAAGGTAATGCCATTTTTCAACAATTTAATGGATACTTTATTTAAGTGCCCCATTCTACAGTGCTAGAGTTCTTTTGAATTATTTCTCGACATCAAATTAGCAATTTCAATCGTATTTGAATCAGAAGTAGTTTTAGAAGGCAGCTATGCCCAGCCTGTAAAGACGATTTGTGTTCTTAGCACAAGCTTTAACTCTACCACTAATTGTACACTCTGGATCCTGGTATATTTTGCACTCTTCTGATGAAAAAATAACAAGCCCATTTTTGACCATCTGATTTACTAATAGCGAGCTCAAATTCAAATTCGGCACATATACTACATTAGATTTTTTCGTTTCAGACTATTAATGTTTATCATAACATCTCCACAGCCTCCATTTTTAAGCTTTGTATTTGTTGCTATTGTGACCTCAAAACTTGTTGATTCATCATTAAAATCAGAAATCCATTGTAATTATCGTCATGGGTGCAGTAGCTGCAGAGAGTACATACCAAGGCTCAGAATTTGTCTTACTCGTGAAAGCTGTGAATATCAATTATTTTTGCGCTTTTTATTTTGTTTGCCACTAGATTGTGACTAGTTCTCATTTTTTGAGCATTAAGAATCTTTATAGTCAAATTTGTGACACTTAAAAAACTTAAAAACATATTCTTTTTCTTTTTACTATTTTTTTATTTATTTTGGAAAGGAAAGCACTAACAGAATCTGATTAACTTTTTCATGTCTCATATCCTCTTGAAGAAATTTTGCTTTTATATAAGTTTACTACTTATATTTTCTCCTGCGCTATCTAACACCATAACCCGTGTGTCAAAAGAACTAGAGAGATCACTCAACATAACAACTGTAAGAAATTGTACTCTATAGGACTACTTATATCTGCGAGTTGTTGGGCCATATACAAAATCTTAGTTACATAGCCTTCCATCGACTTAAAATGCTCTAATTTCGATCCAAAAACGATTTTGACATATCTGAGGTGCCTTATGTGTCCTTATTCTCGAAGGCTTCCTGAAGATTATCCCAGGCTTATTTGGCACTTTTGGTGTTCCTAACGTAAGAACAATACGTGTTTACTATTAAAAAGTAAGATGACACAGGAAAATTATTAATTAAAACTGCAAGAAAAACTTGAAATTAAATGGTTAGGAGCACAATAGCCTAATCACTTTACATTTATGCAGGTGGATGACAAGAAAAAAATAACTTTTTCTAATTCTTGGTTTGGTAAACAATTGTTTGTGAGTGAAGAAAAACAGAGATTATTTTGTTTTTATTGTTTATTATTTGGTTGTGAGGGTTTATGGACATTGGTAGGCTATACGAATCTTAAACAGTAAAGTAAAATAATTAAAAAATTTGAGGAACGTGTAATTCATTTGGAAAATGCATGTAAGTTTCAAATGTTTGGAACAGTAAATATTGCATCACAGATATATTGATCGGTCAAAATTTCAGTCCAAAAACACAATGAACATGTGTCAAAAAATAGGCATAGGCCTATATTAAACAGAGTAATAGAATGCTTAAAATATTGTGGTACTAATGAACTGGCATTAAGAGGCCACAATGAAAATCAAGAATAGCTGATTTTGTAATTATAGCAATATTTACAAACTAGGAAAATTTAAAGGAATTTAATTAAATATGTTAACACACAATGAGAAAAAAATTACCAGTAAGCTTTGACCTGGCCTCACCAAAAATAAAGATCACATTCTGCCACTGCTTCAATTATTTCTACAGCTGCTAATATTGCATCTCTGTCACCCATCGTGCTTAATATTTACATGCATTCGAGATCTAGACAAATTTTGACTCAAGAGTCCGTTTCTGTAGTTTTCATACTACACGCTGTGTGAGGTTTACAAATTCGAGTTGGAAAATGTTTACTCGCTAAATTAATCAAACTTTGTCCACTATAAAAATTAATCATTCATAGAATTAATTCACGTCCTGGGCACATAACCTGATAGAAATATAAGAATTTCTTAGGGTAAAACATGCGCAATAATAGAACA
Organism: Timema californicum; assembly: GCA_902141385.1. Taxonomy (NCBI): domain Eukaryota; kingdom Metazoa; phylum Arthropoda; class Insecta; order Phasmatodea; family Timematidae; genus Timema; species Timema californicum. The sequence goes on from CABFOW010001664.1 coordinate 110,007, forward strand.
TTATAACGAACATTTTCATACATGAATACATTTATCACTACCCTAGATAAGTCAAAAACCAGAGAATGTCAACAGTTCTAAAGATAGATATCGGTACTAAAAATGCCACAATATGCATGAAGAATGTACACATTGAATTACAGTTATGACAAATAGGATCATATGCATATAACTCGCCCAGCCTATCCGGGTAGTGAGACGTGGTGACAAAGCAAATAATAATTTAATAATAGTTTTCTTCTTTATAGGACAGATTTGAAAGGTCTCTCAAACTTGGAAGTCTAAGTTCTACTTATCAAAAGAAACCAATATATGAACATGTGTTAGGAAAGGCTTTAGTGCACAAGCACTGCCCCTTATACCTCGTTATCCATATTTCCACCACCCTCTAGAATATTAGGATGCGCTAGATTTAAATGGTTTGTCCAGATTTCTTGACACAATCTAAGGGATGAGGTTGTGAGAGGGGAGAGTGGTAATCTTACGAGTAAGTAATTTTGACTAGCACTCTTATATAAGTGGTGGAATATTTTACCTATCATGTATGGGTGGATAGACTACATTTCCAAGCACGTTTGTATGCGACTAAGCCTAAACATTTAAAGAAGTGCAATCACATGAAGAATGGTAGGGAAAATTATCTTAATGATATTAGTATTCACAAATTTAATTTGAATCCTTACCTAACCATAAATGTGAACTATGAATGTAAAATTTATTATCAACTGCCATCCCACTCAAAGTAAAATTTTAAGGTGACCATAAAAATTTCTACATCTCTCCCCAAAAATAGATTTATTTCCTCCACATTTTGATATATTGTTTAAACATCTTAAATATTTTCTGTGGACAAAGCTACTCTCACATCTTGTGTGAATGTAAAACAATTCATTTAGTGTTGGATGACCTGTATCGGTGGGCACAAGTATTAATACATTAACCTTGTTTGGTCTAGTTTTCAGGTGATGTAGATAACAGGGTTTGAATAAAAGGTGGGTGTACAGAGTTTTCATTCTAAAATGGTTTTCCTCTTGCTATATTTGCAAATGTAGGTGCATTATATTTAAGTTATGTGTGCTTATTTCTAACTCATAAGTGTAGCTATGCAGATATACTTGATGGGTACAGTAAGATGGAACAATTAAATAAGTTCTGTCCTGCTTCAGTGGCTGAATGGTCTATGTTGTTGCTCTCGTGTTAGACTGGCCTGCTTTGATGTTTAGATTAGGGTTCAAATTCTGGTCGGGTCTACTAAGGGTGATTTTTCCTAAATGGTTTCCCCCTCTTCTTCTATACAAATGCGGTTAGATTACCTCTAAAATAATTACTTCCTCATCCCTACCACATTTAAGTAATTATAATCATAAATGTGTGTAAAGGCAGTAAAAATCTGTTTAATTCAATAATTTTACTTCTTTTAGACTTACAGGCTGAACATCTATATATAGCTGGTGCTTCTCTTTCTCTGGAGGGCTTATTCCCTCCACTGCATCCCTAAGCTTTGGATCTGCTAAGTAGAAGTGAGGAAAAGATATCAACACAGGTGAATCTGAAAAAATATTTTTTTTTTTAAATGGATGAAACCAAAAGTACAAATTAAATATACATTTTACTGTATCATGTTACTTAAACACTGGTTACTAGGTACACTTTTATATTGTGATCAAATGTTTTTAGGGCAATAGTTCAGTAGAATACAAATTTATTTAGGCTATTAAGCCATAAATGAAACCTTGTTATAATGCATTAAATTAAGCTCTATTTTAATTATTGTAGAATGTAATACACTATCTACCTAGATTCAAAAAAATCTTTTACAAAACCAAATATAAATTATGGATACACACAAAGACTCAACCTGCAGTGATGATAGATAATTGCGTTTAATCTGAATTAAACATAAACATTCTAAATGATATTTAAAGAATACAAAGAAAAAGACAATGTTGCTCTTGTTCTTAAAAATTTTAAACCCATGTTTAAATTTGGAATTCAAGCTAACAAATTAAAATAATAATTTAGCTTCGAGAAAATGGCCATTCATAATAATGTACATTTAAACTATAGTATTTAATATTTTTAAAGTTCAATTTTGTTTTATGTAAATTTAAATGTTCTTGTTGAGTTAAACAGTTGGTGAGGATAACTATGATACTAGCATGGCTATCTCCAAGGAATAGTAATAAAATTTATAATGATCACTTCATGGCTCATCACATACTTTGTTGCAAGACAAATTGTTACCTACCATGATTCCAACTGTTTCGTTGATGTTATAGGATGATACTGTAGAATCTTTCGTAATTCCTAGTTGTATATATATCTTGGAGTATTTGACTTGTTTTCAACCATATATATATATATATATATATATATATTAATGATTAAAGGGCTTAGCTAATACAATTCAACCATATATATATATATATATATATATATTAATGATTAAAGGGCTTAGCTAATACACAGCCAACATATTTTAAAGCAGTTAAGAAAACAAGAATGTGAAGTTATTGACAGGTGCAGACATCGATTTGGACCACAACATGCTGGGGGCGTAAAATGAAACAAGACTGAAGAGAATCAGGAAAACAAGCAAGATAAAACCAAGGTGGGACTTAGAAAAATTAAGATGCAAGAGTAACATTGTGTGAAATTTAATAGAACAAAAGTAATTGAGGTGACAGAAGAGAGTATAAGTGCTGAAGGTAAGTGGAACAGTGTTAAGAATATTTTTTTGAAGGTGCTAAACTACAATGTTGGACAAGTGAAGGAGACTGCAAGAAGGTTCTGGGTGGCAAGAGAAATGCTTCAGAAAATGGAAGAAAGAAGGATATGGAAAAACGTTAACAATGAAGAATATATGAGGCTAAGCAATGAGTTAAGGAGAGAAACAGACGAAGCGAGGAAAGACCATAGACAGCACATGCAATGAGCTTATCGAACTGCAATGAAATGGAAAGTATGACCTCATGTAGCAGAAAGCAAAGGAGCTAGGAGGGAATAAAAACAAAGGTGTGAGAACAATAGGGATAGAAACCCCAAAGTTTGATGGTGACTGATCATAAAGAGTTTCTTAAGATTTGGGAATAATATATAGAAGATCTATATGACAAGGAAAATCGACCAAGCAACCTGGAGAATGAAGCAGGGAAAGAGGAAGACTAAAAAGGACCCAGCGTTTTAAATAGTGAAGGAGAGAAAGCCATAAAGTGCATGCGAGGAAGGAAAGCTATAGGTGATGATGTATCAGCTAACCTTCTGAAGGAATAACAGATGAATGGTTTTGACAAAACTTATAAATAGGATCTACAAAACAGGAGAATGGCCCAAAGACTTTCTAGATGTAGTCATGATGGACCTAAAGAAGAAGAAACAAACCAAGAAATTCAGTGACCGCAGGACCATCAACCTCATCTCAAGTGGGGAAGATCGTGGAAAGAATATTTAACAGGCGACTGGAACATAAAATTGAAAGTGTGATGGAAGAAGACCAACTTAGATAAAAAAAAAAAAAAAAAAAAAAAAACACAATNAAAAAAAACAGATACACCATTGGGATGCTGAGAATAATTTCAGAGAGAGTTCTGGAAGTCAAGGAAGAGGTCTACAATGGTTTCATTGACTGGCAAAATAGGTTCGATAGAGTGAAGGTGAAGAAAGTGAAGGGAATACTCAAGAAGATAGGCATCAACTGGAGAGACAAAAAGCTGATTACAAACCTGTACCTTGGACAACAGGTGAAGGTGAGTCTGATTGACGGAGGGACTAACAGTGTAAAGATTGGAAGAGGAGTGAGGCGGGGATGCTTTTGGTCACCCAGTCTGTTCAACTTGTATGGAGAGTGGCTGGTCAAGGACGTCCTAGAGCGATGTGGCAATTTCTGGATAGAAGGATGCGTCATCAACACAGTAAAATACGCAGATAATCAGGCAATGAGCATCAAAAATAAAAAAGAGTTGCGGGAAATTATAGACCACCTGGTGGAGATAGGGAGAAGATATGAATTGGAGATCTACAATGGGAAGTCAAAAGGGATGGGTGATTTCAAAAAATAAAGGCCAGTGAAAATCTAAATTGGAAACCAGGAGTTGGAAAACTTAGAGCAGTTTAAGTACCTGGTAAGTCTGCTGACAAAGGATGCCTACTGTACCAAAGAAATTAGGTCAAGTATCACCAAGACCAAGGATGCTTTCAACAAGAATCGGTTACTGCTGACCAACAAGTTGAGTTTGGAATTGAAGAAGAAACTAATAAAATGCTACATCTGGAGCATCGCTCTGTATGGATTAGAAACTTAGGCTCTTAGGAAGATGGAAACAAAATAAATAATTTGAGGAGCTTTGAAATATGGTGCATGAGAAGACTTGAAAAGATCAGGTGAATGGATATGGTGACAAATGAAGAAGTCCTCAGAATAGTGGGTGAGAAGAGAACCATTTTAGATGTGATTATTTGGTACAAATCAAAATGGAACGGATACATTTTTAGGAGGAACCTTCTTCTGCACGACGTTATAGAAGGAAAGGTTGAGGGAAAGAGGAGCTTAGTAAGAAGGATTATTCAAATATTGGATAGCTTTAAAGAAATAAGTAAATTCTAGGAGCTGAAGAATACAAGGTGCATTGGCGGTCAAGTTCATTGACAAAAGGAATGGACCTGTCATAAGAGAGAACACATAATAATAATAATAATAATAATAATAATAATAATAATAATAATAATAATAATAATAAATATGTTAAGACATACCTGGAAACTGAACACTACCAGGAGTATCGCCCTGTTTTAATAAATTATATATTAATAACTTGTTCTCAACATATGCTAGTTAATAATAATTTGTATAACTAGACATGACGTACCATATTGACAAAGGCTCACATTAAAGAGTCCATTAGGTGCACAAGGAGGTCCAGCAGGACAGAAGCAGTCATTTTCAGGGTTTTTAGAAACTTCTCCAAACACATTCGTTGGAGGTGAAAAGCGATATCCTTTCACACCCCCAGCTGTGTCGACTTCTTTCTCAAAACTGAAAGAGCAAAATTAAGTAAATTATTACAAATACATCAAACAAACTGCTTTCTTTAATAGTTTCAATGAGTTAGAAGATTTTAAATAGTAATTTTAATTATCCCTTGAATCTTGAATAGTCTTGTTTGAGCACTTTGTTTCATGGTCATGTTCAATGCTATCAAACGGGTTGGTGAAAATCTGACTGACACCTTAGAACGCATTGCGATCTATAAGGGTGGTCCCACTCTCCAACCATCTATTGCAAGTCTGATGCCTCAGATCATGTGTTCATTGGAATGGTTAGCCTGCATTCCAATGGTCCATTATACATCTAACATCTGATCTGATGACCCCCAGTGTGGGTGAACCTTTCCACACTGTATGGCATTCATAAGAGACTATGGCCTAAATAATCAATAATTGATGTGTAGCTCTCGACAGGAAATAAATCTGGGTAGCTCAATGAGAGAGAATTGGTGTGCTAAGAAAAGTCCTGAGTTCGATTGCCATGTAGGGACATTTGTCATTGTTTCTACAAACTGTGTTTGGTTTTAATGCAACAATAAGAAGACCTCACATATATTGTGAGCCTGACACCAGATACTGTGTGACCCCTGGTAAAATGTAATCTAATTACTACTAACAAAAAAGGGTGGCTTTATGTTGGGGAATGTAATAATAATACCAGCGTTAAAATTATTAGTTTTCATTGATAATGGTTTTCCAGGTATACATATTGTGAGCCCAGCATCTTAGACAATACAGCTGTCATTTATGTGCCCCACTCTCAAAACATTGTGGTAAAAGCACAATCAGTATTTATTGATTCAAATCAATTGACATGATGGCAAATGCGTTAGTCTTACCTTGTCTATGGTAATTTGCCTGCAATGAAGAATACCCATTAAAGTTAGTTTGTATGTGGTGTAAAATACTGTACTAAAAGTACGATCAGTATTCATTGGTTTAAATTTAGTCATCTTGTATGGTCTTAATCTAGGTGTTGGGGATGAGATAGGTGACTTCAAGGAGGAATTTTACCCATATCAGCATTCTATTAGTAGTCATCTAGAACTGCTATAGGCCAGTAGCCTCTCATGACCAAAATTCTAAGGCAAGCTAGGAAGGGGAGTTTGTGTGGCTTCACCCCTCCCCCCTTTTAAGCTTGGGAGGGAGGAGGGGGGCTCTCCTTCGGAATATATTTAATATTATGATTCAAGAAGCTATTTGGAGTTTTAATTTTATGATAGATGCTAAGTGCCACATCTACAGTAATTCATCCCCTCTCCTGCAGGTCTCAACTGCGGAAACTTTTTAGGAAAATGTTCATCTCTAATTAAAATGACATAAGATATATTTGAGAACTTTTGCATTGTTTTTTTATTTTTAAATATTTAGCTTACAACTATGTTTATTCATACTTTCATGAATTAGTAAATTTTAATTCCAGATAACCATAAAAAAATTAAGATATCTTTTTATGTACCAACAAAAAATTCTCTTTCACAATTTGTGTTGAAGAAAACAACAAATATATGGTAATAGGCATACGTATCACGCTTCAAAAAAGAGTATGGGAAGCGAGAAAAAAGAGCAAAACAGCCACTTTTGTTAATTTGAAAAGATAGCAGGTAGCAACAATCTAAGCCTTCCTCAACCTCGCATAAAATACTCTGCTAGTGTGTGTTGTACCTACAATTTGTTTCGGTCAAAACAATAAAATTAATGAAATGGAAACTTCAAATATTTATTTGTAATTATCAATTCGCTCAAATTAATAAAATTAACGAGTAGAGATAAATAGACTAGAAAAAAAATTGAAGTAATGACAATGCGTAGAACAATATGAGATAAAATCAAAGTTCTTGGGTATTAGAGGAAATGGTGTTTACAGGGTGGCCCACGGAAAAGTAGCCCACCTTCTATATCCAGCAGGCGCCTCACTCTGAATTGGAGGAGGTCAATTCCTTTCTACCCATATTGTGAAATGAAGAATGAGTCAATAAAGCTTTAGACAAGCAGTTCCCTTGCTCATTCTTCATGTCACAATAATGGGTGGAGGGGGAATGACCTCCTTCAATTCAGAGTGAAGCGCCTGCTGGGTATAGGAGGCGGACTACTTTTCCATTGGTTGTATATGAATTTAATTTATGTAATTTTATCACATTTAAATTGATTATGGATTAAAAAATGTTTAAATATTTAATTGTGTAGGCCTACACTTCAAATGCTTGTTGCGCTATACCAAATTTCAGTTTGATACAATAATTAGTTTAACTTAACTGGTATATGAATACCATAAAATATCAAGTTTGTCATATTATCACTCGTCAACTATAATGATTTGAAATCATTGAATCACTATTTATAGTATAGCGTATACTTGTTAAAATACTGAAATCAAATTTTTGTATTGGCGTATAGCCGTAAATATGACAAATCTCGCCATCCAGTAACATAAAGGCAAAATCATAAAAGATATTTCAATAAATAACATTCACACATTTTAAATAAATGGCATAAAGTCAATATTCGTTTGACATTAAGTTTTTTGGCCTAAAGTCATTTGACCTAAAACTAATTTCAAATAGAAAAAATCCACGTTGTTAAGTTATTCAAAAATGATTTGGCCCCAAGTCAATTGACCTAAAGTCCATTGGCCTAAGGTCATTTGGCCTACACCTTAGGCCAAATCACGGTTACCCGAAATATATAACCTATTTTTTCTTAATTATTTAAGGAAATGAATTCATTTATATGCGATTCATGCCTCTGGACTGCATTGCAAATATTGTTTAGATCATTGTAGACAGGATCTATCAACGTAGTTTTGTCCGTTTTGGCAAATTGCAAACCAGCCCAACCATAAAACCTGTTTTCTGAACCGCACCCAGTTAGCCAAGAATTCTTTGAATATATTATTTTATGAAAATGCATAATAAAGCCATTCTTTTTATCTAAATGTTGCTATATTTAGTTCAAGAATGGATTTTCCAATACTCTATTTATAAGCGTTGTTAAACACCTCTTCAGGCTGAAGATGTATGTCTTATACTACGAACAACGTATCTGCACTTATTACTAGAGCCACTCTCGACTCATTATTGTGTTACTATGTAAATATTTAACAAACTTTTATTTGTGAGCTTTCATTGAAACACACAAAAGCACCTGTTGCAACAAACTCTACAAAAGATGTGTAAGCACGTGGTAAATTACTTTTAGCTTATCGATATTTGCCCTTTCCATGCAAAACAACTCTAAATTCTATCCCTACCCCATTAAACGACTACTTTTGTCACTTTGTGTTTTAAAAGGGTATGTATGAGATGAGTATGCAATGGTATATTTCAGTGACTTTGGTTCTAGTCATCACCCTTCGGGCATAAAGTTTCGGTTGTTGAAAAGTCGTAACTTGGTGTGTGCATTCCCACCTGAGCCCCGTAGATCTTCCCATTCACTCCCCTCCTAAATATATGACGTCACAAGTAAGAACTACACTATCTCTAGCTATGGGAGGAAAGCTGGAAAAATAAAGAATCTCAACTACCATGCGATGTACTAGTGCATGTCTTGCATGCATGTTTCAGTCACTGTCATGTTAGGGACTTTTTTTTCTCAAACACACCCATTTATTCAATAACAGGCAAGATGTGCTTGCCTTACTTGCCCTGATGCGACGCCGATAGTGCTACCACATTTTCATTGACAAATGCCCCATTTACATCTTTCTCACGTTGTTCACTCCATCAACTCCTAAAGAGAGCCAATCTTACAATGGCTGACTAGACGATTGCCCTATTAAATAAGCTACATCTTTGTGGAACCAGTGACTAAATTTGGAGGAGTCACCTTTTTCAAATATTAAGTAATTTTATTGCTGAGCAGACTGCAATCTAAATAATGCTATATTTATTATAATATCTACTATACATATATTAAAATGCTTTTCAGAGTAGAAATACTCTCGCTTAAAATATAGCTTATTATCTGTCATTTAATGAACAGATTTGCAACTTAGAAGTATTTCAGTGGTGTTAGATTTCATAAAAAGACACCCTAGTTGAACCGAGCAAGTAAAGCTTGTAGGGTAGACAGAGGATACATAACGACCGTTAGTATTACCTGCAGGGCTCCTGTGCTGAGAGCAGAGGTGGCGCTGTCAACGCTAGCAGCATCAAATTCTTCAAGTAATGTTGTTTCACGAAAATTGTTGTAGCTGGTACAGAATTGGGAATCTTGAATCTCATTTGTTGCTAAACTTGACATAGTTGAAGTACTTGTTAAGGATATGTTTGAGTCGACTCTATGAAGAGCAGTAGGAGTAGTTTTTAGTTTGGGAGACGTATCTAAAGGGAAAAACACAAGTTATTCTATTGCCTAAAAGAAGTTATTCAACAAGCTACCTGTTTTTCTAACACAAATAATGTACACTACGTTTACACTGAAAGGTAGCATTCTTACCGTAACATATTATTGTATTGCCCTAACAAAAAAGCTTCACCTTAGTGTGACATGTGAAGGTAAGCTTACTACTTTTCAGGGTAAACGGAGTGTGCAACTTCCAGTAAATAGGTATTAAAATAAACAGTGAGTGGGATGAAAACAAAAGACCTGTGGCGAGTTGATATATGCCACATATGCACACGGGCTATGTTTTCGTACTTAATTCAATAGATAGTTTATACCTAAAATAATAATGGCAACTATCACAAAATAGTCAATGAAGTAACTATTGCAAAATAAACGAATCGATTTCAAACAGTTATTGTTTTGATTTGTTTAGTCAAAAGTTGACTTTAAATAATGAATCGCACAAACATTCTCTTATTGTGTATTATGACTTGAAAGATAGTTTAAAAAAAATAGATTTTGATTTAAGCTATCGTTAAGGGGATGGATCACCATAGGAGATGAGCGCGGCCGGTTTCTAAGGTGATTCCTCTGTACCCGAGTACTAAGAAAACTACTATACACATATGAATCAGATTTTTACTGCTGTAAAGATCAATTCACTTACATGGTTTATGTTTATTCATATCCACCAAGTCAATTCAAATTTAAATTAAAAAATAATTTAAAGAACACTTTATAAAACAAACTGGGCTTGTTATTGAAATGTGGGAAAACTTAGCCTAAAAATGTTTTCATTTTATTACAATAAACACATTTCTCTATCATTTAATACAATTTAACGCCAATTAAAAGTTAAATATTTGTAAGCAGCTTTTTTTAAATGATTTTTACATTATCATATTTTTTTGATTAATGTCGTTTTTTTAATCTGCAGACAATGCATAAACTTAGTAAACATGACTGAGAATAATTATCCTTTCATTTTTCAACATACAACCAAAATAAAGTGGTACAGTTTTATTTTAATTCAAAAAAGTGTTGTGGTGCTGTATGCTGCGACCTATCGGTGTAAAGTTGAACAAGATGAGCCTCTCGTGAAAACTCAAGGCAGTGATGCCAAGCGTTGCAGTGTGACTAACATGTTCGCAGGAAAAATACCAACTCGACTACGTTCAATTATGAAATCAGCTGTGTAATTATGATGTGTTTTGCAATGGAAGCCATTTCTGTAAAAAGAGATCGAAGAAAATAAAATAAAAACCGACTTTATCTCTCAACCAGATGAAATAAATAAATGTTCTGGTCTTGTGAATTAGATTTTTCTTAATGTGTTATGAATTTGTTATCGTTTCTGCATGTAAAATACAATTTTAAAACTGTAATTTAGAATTCATCCATTAATTTCATATCATGTGCGTAGAATACCTAACTAATATAATTACGGGACCCGCTTTGGTGACCGCGTGATTTAAGGTACTACTCTTGCAATAAACTGGACTGCCGAGGACGGGGATCAGGGTTCGATCTCAATCGGGTGCTATGAGGTTATTATTCCTAAAAAAAATTCCACTCACCCTCCACGCAAATGTGAGTGTATGTCATCTAAAAGCAATCTTACTCTTCTCCAACACATTAGATTAACTAGTAGGTTACATCGACATAAAACCTACACGGGCTCGGTTCACTTAGGTGTACCAATCAAACACTTTGGCCCTACCTTTGGTAATCTGATCTGTAAACAGTCAATAATTTGGTATTGATAATACAGGGCTATCTAAATCATTATGGACTATTGGCAATATTAACAAGAAATACACTTGTCACAATAGATAATGTCTTGAAACTATTTTGCTATCAATTATAAAGCTGGATAATGAAAGGGGAATGGGGGCACTAGTGGACATGCCTTGACCACCACTATTTTAAAATTAATAAAATTAACATAGTTCCATATTTCATTTTGACAATTATTATTTGACAAAATAAATTAAATCACAAATATCATTTTTAATTACATAATTTTAATTGTGTTCATTGCAGGAGTTTTGATGAAGGACTTTGAATGTACAAAGCTCTAGATTGCGTGCATTATTATATACTGTGTGTAGCAAAAATTATAAAATAGCTAGTGGTATTTAGATATTATGAGCACGCCTGGAACAAAATTTATTGATAAGGGACACCCAGATTATAAAATGATCATGCTTCAATGTAAAACTTGTTTGTAAGCCTATCACTTTTGGTCAAAATTGATATATAGATATTTTCCATACAATTGTGCGAGAAATCTTTTCTTGCAGTATATTTCTACATGTTTTATTGTAATTTTAAATATTTATTTTTGGAGTAAGTGTTTATCATTTTTGTAGTAGAGGCAATAAAGGTTACCTATGTGGTATTTATTCTATACAAATTAACCATTTTTAAAAATGAAATGTTTCTTTTTGCAGAAAACTGTTTTGTATGCTATCTTCAAATTTGAATATACGTATTTATAAATATATAGATATATAATATGTATTTTATAATATAATATTATATTTTTATTTACATTATATATATAAATTTAAATATAATATTATGTAGGCTGGTCAAAATATTTTCTTTCAGTAGGATATACAGTTCCTGAGGAATGACCAGATTCAAATTTTTGTCTAATAAACAGAGAATTTGTGAATATATTTTGTTTTTCAACAATTACGCCAATGGTTTTAAGGATCAGGAAGTGTACCGACACTTTCGGGGAGAGAGCGTGGAAAACCAACCTCAGTACACCCGACCGAGATTCGATCCTTGATCTCCCCGTCATCGGCAGTCTATTCTACTGCAAGAATAGCGTGTCGAAATATTAGGCCACCAAAGTGGGTGTTAGACATATTAAAATATGTTTAAACTTTTGGAGTTATATTTGATTATCGAATATAATTAATTAAATATAGGTTAATATACTTGATAGTTACAAGTCCAGTGGTGTAACTATAGGGTGGTGGCAAAATGTCGTAGGCCCACGCCCAAAATAGGGCCCATCACGCAAGTCCACCCACCGAAAATTAATTTGGTAATAGATGAAAGCATTGTCTTTTAAGTCTATTTTTGTTTCACAAAGATCTAATTATGCATTCAAAAATTACTCAATTGTCAATTTATTGCGCATAATTTATGCTGTACAAAAAATGTATGTACATATTTTTCTGTAAAATCAATAGAAACAGCTGACAGGTCATTTTCAAGACTTTACTAAACTTTATTTTAGGAACAAATGAATCAAGAAAGGCTGCAGAGATTAGCTATGTTGTCTGTTGAGCTACTTACTGCCCGTAGCTTGTCCTTGGAGGAAATTAGTCTCTAAAGTCTTATTATTGATAATTGATTTACTTATAATACTTATAAATATTGTTTTATTTAATTCAATTAAGTTTTTTTCTACCTTATATTGAAACTTTTCAGCAACAATTTTAACAACTTTTATGGCTGTATGCACTTTGGGTGTTTTTTCCTCATTGGGTTTACTCTCTTATCTCTTCGCGCTAATGTAGGTGCACTTCCTCTAAATTAAAACTACCTAGTCTATATTATTACGTATTATAAAGTAATTTCAATAATAAATGTCTATATTTTTTATAATCTTCAATTATACATAAGATTTTAGGAGGGTGGGGTCTTTATTGCATAGTTACGCCTTTGTTAATGTTACAAGCTAATGTTGGTAAAGTTAGTTTTACAATATGAAATTTTAGTGCATCTCCAAGTTTATATTAAAATAATAATAATCTTCTAATAATTAGTATATGGCTGATATGTTACAAGAATGAAAAGTAAAATATACAATTTCTTATTTATATTTTATACGTATATATGTCCTCCCCCACCTTACTTTTAAGGGCTCTAACAAATTTCAAGGGGGGGCCAGACCTCTCACCCCCAATTTTCTATGTCCATGAAAGAAAGGTTTAAAAATAAAAAATAAATTGGTGTGTGTACTTATGTACGCGCGTGAGAAGTTATACTTCTTTGGCATCATTAAATAATAATATTTTAATTTATATCAATAAATAATACATACGGATAGTTAACCTCAATTATATTGGAGAACTTGAAAAAGTCTATAAGCACAATTTTTTCACTAATATTTATAAATAGTAAATAATATTAATCAAAATATTCAATTTAAAACACTAATGAATATAATTTATTAGTACATATATAATTCGCACTTGTATGAAACTAAAACACGTGTTGTGAATGTAGAAACTAGAAACATGTGGATAAATATTATATATATGAAAACAGTGATCGGAGGCGACGAGCGTACCAACATGCGCGACTAACAGAGATTCTATTTCTATTTTGTTGGTAGCTTTTTTTTCCGAGACTTAATGAGCGGTTTAGCTTCAACCTGTTACTTTTGTGTTACAGTGATGCGCGCGCATCTTAAAATTTCACTCTCATCATTTTTTCATAACGCGCCTAAACCAGTATAACTTCAAAAACTTGTATGTTTATTGATAAGATATGTCTATTACCATGCTTCTTCTTATTATTATTCTTCTTATTATTATTATTATTTAGATTTTGATATTTTCCAAATTTTTTTTCTACTAGGCTTAGGTAGTTTTTATATACTGGCAGGTTTTAACATTAGTTTAATCAGGTGTTTTGCTGTGAGTCCCTGGAAATACTGACAGGCCTAACCCTGACTGTATGTATGCGAAATACTCTCCTAGGAGACATCATGATAAATTGAAATAAATGCACCCCAATAGGTTGTGAAATTCCAGGTATCCTTGGCTATAGACAGATATTCTTAAATATAGTACAGAACTACAATATATTTTTACTTGAATAAATTTATATTTCAAACCTTAAAAAATCAGAGATATTATATAAAGTGGTTTTAAGCTCGTAAAACAAAACAATATTTATTCTTGCTTTTCAATTATCATTTAAACTTCCTTACTTTGATATTGTATTATTACTTGCCCACGACATGGCCAGTTTTATTGTTTGGATTTCAAGAATTAATTTATTAAAAAACAGATCTGACAAAAATAATCACAGTTAACATTATACTTTAAATTTATTATAAAATGATAATAATCAACGCAAATCTTAATAAACCACACCTTTTCTCAACCAAAGTATTAATTATTAAACCGTTTGACTAATAGTTATATTATAGTCGCTATGGTAACATTAAATAAAGTATGGAATTGAACTATGCTCCCACAAAGTTATACACACTCATAATAACTTTGAAGAAACAAATACATTCACTTTTATAACTAAAATATGTCCAATGGATGAGATTTAATCAATATTTATTTTTTGTCCACCCGGCAATAATATAACATATTTTAAATTAGGATTGGGACACTTAAATTACATAAGTTTTATTTTAAACTCAGCTTCTTACAAATAAAGTAAAAATCTTTTAGAGTTAATCTGTTATTTACGTTTCATGTGTGGAATATAATAATTAATCATTAATAAATTTATAATTGGCTATAAACAGTAATGCAGACTCTGGAAAAGGGGAGACTTGCTTTATGCTACCATGTAAAACTATTCAATGTGTTAAACAGTGCCCAAATAACGTTTGACGTGGTTAAACTTTTAACAGCTAAAAAAATACCAGCCCTTATGAGAGCAAACATAATTAATTAACTTAGTATTTAAATATTATTTATTGATTGTATCATTATCAGAATAATAAAGTAAAATTAATTTAGTAAATCAAACCATTAGGTCATCGCTAGAAGACATAACCCCTCCCCCATCACTCCTTCCCAACAGTCAAGAAATAATTTAACGACTTAAGGCCTTCTCTAATTTAGGCCTTAGGCGTAGCTAGGCAAACTATCCTACAGTTATGTGTGGAGGAATATCATACCTCGCGGGATCAGTGAATTAGAAGTTGCTAACTTTCAATCTCGACGGAGTGTAAAAATTAGTTTTTTTTTACCTCCAACAACAAGTATGCGATGTTTTTTTTAAATTTAAACACTCCTAAGATACCTATTTAAAACCAAATCTTTAAGGCCATTTGTAAAATCTTTCAATTTTTTGAGAGATAAGTCATCAGTAAACTACCCATAAATGAGTTTTTAACCCAAAAAATAATAGATAATGTTATATGCCATTCCATTCCCTCTCTAAATATACATTTTGAACAAAATCTTTAGAGCTAGCTTAAACCTAGAAGAAACCAAGCAAACGTTGATGAAAAACTAAAGAAGCACATACTTAATGGCCATAGGAATGCATCCTACTTCAGCCCAGAAATTAAAAACGATATTATAATCATTAATGCGCAACTGATTCAAGAAAAATTATCCAAAAATATCAACAATGGAGAGTGTTTCTTTATAATTGGAGATGAAACCCTTGATGCATTTAGTCAGGAGCAGCTCTCACAGTGTACAAATTGCAACAAATTTGGACCATCCTCAGGTGAGGTCTAGGGGTAAGGTGTCAGACTTCTATGCTGGCGGCCGGGGTTCGATCCTCGGTCCTGGCAAAGATTTGTCTGAGTACCAAACCCTTCCTTCACCTCTGACAAGACATCTTGTGAATGTGGGGAATGACAGGCCTCCACCGTGGTTCGGATTCCACGTTAAACTGTAGGTCCTCCATTTCATCTCACAATCACCCTAACATTACACATTAGCGTAAGTGCGTATAACCCGAACGGGTAGTAAGACGCGGTGCTAATAATAATAATGGACCATCCTTTAATGAGAGATGATTTAGTAACCTTTATACCACTATCAGATTTATCTGCAAAGCATGTGCCTGAACAATTGTTTGACACCTGCAATGACATAGGCATTGACCTATAAAAATTAAATGGACAAGTATATAACACAGCCTACACGATTAGTGGATATAAAAATTGTGTTCAAAAATAATAATCCAACATTGTTGTAAAGTATATTCATTGCTAAGTTATCTCCAGAATTTAGTCCTCGCTGAATTTCTTAACGGGCATTTAATTTTAATGGTTTTGTAGTGTTAAAAGCGTTAGCTAAATTCTTTAGGCGCAATGCTCAAGCAAAAAAATTATGTATAATTTTCTAAAATATGTTAATTTAGGGGGCTAGAGATTTTTAAAATTTCACGTAAATGTATATAACATTAAAATGTATTTTTTTTCATGGTAGCCATTGGCATATTCCTGTCTTGACGTTTCTGTCCACCAAACTGGCTGTGGCAGAAACAGTGAAAGAATATACATATAGTATTTGATGTGTATTGAAAAGATTATTAAATAAACTGAGAGCTTACAGAGAGGCTCATAATAAGATATATATTTCAGTAATATAAAAGGTGGCCAGCCACAATATAGTTAACTGGACGAGGCTCCTGAGGAACAGTGAACACAAGACCAAACTCACAATATTTTTTGTCAGAAAGTTGTCAGATGGAAAATAAAAGAAAACTCTTCAGTAACGAGGAAATATTTGTTAAACTTGACAAATATTTCAAAATCATAGCTGAGAGCTTGAGACCTATTAAAGACCTTTCTTCGTCACAGTTAAGAGGCAGACACTTTCATTATATTACATACAAAACACACAAATTCTTTCTGCCCAACAATTTTTGTATTTCAAAAGATACAGCTGTATTAATTTTGGCTAATCGTCTCATAAAGCTGTGTCTCAACTGGTATAACATTGAGCAACCTCTGTGTTGTATTATGTAATGTTGCACTATGTTGTAGGATGTAGCACATTCGAAAATTGCTTAGTCAACTTCATTAAAAAAACTGTTCACACTGGAGCAACATTGTTGAATCATCATTGTGTGGCATGCCCTGGCCCTAGACGAACGCTTGGTTTAACGGCGTCGAGCCAAACTTGTCTACGAGATTCCGAGGAGATTCGTTTGCTGTTCCTAGAGAAGTCTGCGAGGACACCAAATAGGAATCCAACACCAGACAATGAATTTAGTCCCATACCCCTTCATAACAGAGTCTGAGACGGTCTGTGTGGGCTCTTAAGCTGCGTTGATCCTAACGGTGCCAACCAGTAGCTGAAAGACACAAAACGCGGCCGGCTGCAAAACAGTACCTTGCAGCCGGTGACCGTCTTGGGGACACACAAAACAACACAAAACAACACAAAACAGGGAGGGGGAGCCCCCACTCTCCGTCACACCCGTACGCCACTAGCCTTCCCTTGTCAGGGCTGCGTGAAATGGCCACGGCACCACTATAAACAAACGACCCCACATTGATCTTCACCAAACCACGAACAAACAGAAGTGCCAACTTTTCTACCTCGGAAGCTAACCCGGAGTCAACCGACATGGAGACTGATCACGTTGGCAACGGTTCATTCACCATAATCGACAAATTAAAACGTAAGAAGAAATGTAGAAACATAGACAGGAGACAATCAAAGAAAACTATCACCAAGTTTGACAACAAATACACACCACTGGAAGCCGAGGCACAAATAAATGACACACCCTCAACACAGACACACCCCAACAAGAAAGAAAGACTGCCACCAATAGTGACTGTAGGGATACACAACTGTAAAAAGATTGCCAAGCTTGCCCGAGACACCAAGACCACCACAGGAGTAATTTAGATCAGAGGCGGGCTGAAGATACAAACCACCTCAAACCATGACCTCAAACTTGTACAAACCCTCCTAAAGGAAATGAACCAAGAGTTTTACACCTACTCACTACCACGTGACAAGCCGGTGAAAGTAGTGATAAAGAGACTGCCACCAAACATGGACCCTGAGGACATCAAAGCTGAGTTTATCGACCTTGGATATCCAGTGACTGACGTGTGCCAGTTTAGCCGAAAGGCAGAAGCAACTAACACCACTCCAACAGTGACACTACTCCCGACATTTTTGGTCTCGCTTGCTAAGACTGAAGCTCATACCACTATATTTGGAGTTAGGTAACTCAATCAGACGAGAGTTATGATAGAACACTACATCTCTCCCCGAAGCACGATTGTGCTATGTCACAAGTGTCAGCGTCATGGGCACATGAAGAACGAATGTTAAAACATGCCCCGATGCATGAAGTGTTTCGGAGCACATCTCACCCCAAACTGCAACAAAAAGACATTACGACACCGGCAAGATCTATCAATTTCAAGGGCCCACACACGGCCAACTACAGCAAGTGCACGGTATACGTGCAACTGTTGGAGGCCAAGAACAATAAACTCAACACACGACAGACGTGACCCACACGGACAGCGCCCCCACCTACCACTGGTAATAGCTACCCCATCCCGTGAACCCGTCAAGTTGTCCCTTTGACCAACCAACCACTCCCTAGCCCATCAGCTAACAATCCGCAGAGGCCGCATCCATCTACCACTCCTATACCGATGTTACGGTGGGGCGCAACAGAGGACCACAGCAAAAAAACACCACTTCCCCACTCTCAGATATAAAATATATCATCAACCTGCTCAAGGACCTAAATATTTTCAAGATACTCACATACTTCAGACCATACCTCACTAGACTCAGAGAGGCGACCGACAAGACTGAAAAACTTAAGATACTGCTAGAGGAAGTGTCCGAATACTTCTCGACCGACTATGACTAACAGAAACGTGAAGTGACAAAAGACATACTTCGGGTTTTTATATGGATCGCGAACGGGATATTCACGCAAGATAAGGAGCTAGAAGATCTTCTTAAAATTTACTCAATAGATATTGCCATATCCTGTAAAAACTATCTACTTTTACGGCTACACTATTTATAGAAACGATAAGGCCCCAAGGCAGGGGAGGTGGCACGGCTATCTTGATCAAGACCCATCTACCTCATTACCCATATCAATTTCAATATTCCCAGATTATAGAAGCTACTGGAATAAATGTAAATACTGGTGGGAGTGTCGGTTCACGGCCATATACAAACCCCCGACTAGGACGCTACTACCACAAGACTTAGGCAAGATCACAGACGCAAACAAACTGTCTTTGGTGGGCGATCTTCACTCTAAAAACACCATTTGTAACAGCCGAGTAACCATCGGGAACGAATGAATATTAGCAGACCACGCAGACACTCACGACTACGTAGTTGTTGCCCCAGATGAACCCACATTTTCTCCCTCAAAATATCTACAGAGGCCCGATATCATAGACGTGGCATTGACCAACATTGGTGTAACCACTGAGGATTTGATTGTATTAAAGAAACTAGATTCGGAACACAATCTCATATTGTGTGAAGTTAAGATGGACACTACCTTTGAGATAAGGGGACTCTAACAAACGACAGCGACTTAGGACTGAGACATGTTTAGGTGGATATTAGAGGATATTTTACCAGAAATATAGGATGTAGATTCAATAGAACAGGCTGATATTACATTACAACTCTTCACAACAATGGCGCAAGAATCCTAAAGGGTAAACACTGCTAGAAAACCCATACAACACGACTTCCGACAACAATACGCAGATTGGGACTATCTTATAGCTCAGAAACGGGAAGCGAGAAGGGACTGGTAGACTTACAGAATCCTACACCACAGGATGACCTACAACCAACTCATAGCCCAAGTGAGGAGAGTCAAGGACATCAGACGAAACAGACGGAACACTTGCGTCACCGAGGCTACACTTGAAATAACCAAGTTGTGGAAAGTAACACGACAACTCAGGCGACTACCAGGAGAAAGACCGTACCAGCAATCCATGGGGAACATGGCATAGTTTACGAAAGCACAGAGATATATGAAGCCATAGCCGTGGTCTTAGAGAAACAGTTCAAACCAAATGACGAACCACAAGATAACGACTTTAACAGAGACGCAACTAGAACAGTCAGGGACTATCTGGAAGGACCAAACGACACTAGGATAGAATTAATCACTCTGGAAGAGCTAACCATCACTATAAGGGACTCACCCAGTAAAAAATAGCCAGGACATAACTACCTGACTAACGAGATTTTAAAACCAATGCCAGGGAAAGTGGTAATAGCACTATTGGCTCTACTTATCTCACTATTGATGCTCTGCTATTTCTTGGCTGAGTGGAAGCTGGCTAGGGTAATAACAATCCACAAACCTGTCAAGGACCTGATGATCCCTCAGAACCGAAGGCCGATAAGTTTACAAACGACCAGACTGAAACGCACGAGAATGAACTTGTTAGAGGACTCGAACAGTACGACCCGACTGAACCACGACACTATAAATGACCCAGGGTGGCGTAGTTGAGCACTTAATGCATATTTAAATGTTGACTAAAACCTAAAACATAGATTTAAAGATTAAAGCCCGAAAGAAAAGTTATAAAATCCCTAGTTGATAGTCCTAGAAGAAAAAGAGGTATAAAACAAAAAAAACTAGATGTAACATTCCTATTAGAATACAAATTTACCAATATTTTAAAATTAACTACGCCAGACCAACAGCAGAATCGCTGACAACCCCATCACCCCACCTATTCTATCCTCTAACAAATCCAAAACCTACCTTCACGCACAATTCAATATTTCATTCCATTACTACCTTTTTCACGGCTGGACGCCACTGGGATAACCGACTAGTTTTTTACGAGTCAGAGGATAATATTGGCACCGGGGTTGGGCCCAGATGGGGAATGGAAATGTATCACCTCCAGATCAAATCCTAAGAATAGAAAATTCTACCAACCCCAATCCCACTCCTGGACTTGACATAAAATCGACCCTCATAATTCACCCACAATCGCCATCATACCTGAAACACACCTTCCTTCATCCCAGAAAAAAAATCCTTCCTATACCCTAGATCCAGCGCAAACACTCAAGATCACCAATTTTCATCTCATAGTGTAATGTATACTAATACTGTTGTAAATCTCTTACAGCTTCATGTCACTTGTTTCATTTCATCATGTTTACAATTTCATTCACGAGGCCAAGGGTCACGATAGTGACTCGGTACTCAAACAATAAATCAGCCTTTTCTATGATGAACTAGATTGGCACTTCTGTCAATTTAGAGATTCATAGTCGAGCAAAAGCCTCACGAAATTTTGTTATTGTGGAGAATAATACTGGCGCCGGGGTCGGCCCCAGATGACGAATGGAAATGTATTACCTTTCAGACCAAATTCCAAGAAAATAACATCCTACCAATCCCAATCCCACTCCGAGACTTTACCCACCAGCGACCTTCATAATTCACACACGGTCACCATCATACCTTAAACACACCTTCCCCCATCCCAAGAAAAAAAAATCTTTCCTATACGTGAGACCCAGCACAAATACTCACGATCACCAATTTTCATCTCAAAGTGTACGTATAATAATACTCCTGTAATTCCCTTACAGATTAATTTCATTGGTTTCATTAAATGAGTTATACAATTCCATTCACGAAGTTAAGAGTCACGATAGTGACTCGGTACTCAAACAATAAATCAGCCCTTTCTCTTGATGAGCTAGATTGACACTTCTGTCAATTTTGAGATTTAGAGTCGGGGAACAGCCTCACGGCGATTATGTTTGGAAGTCTCGGATTCACATTCACGTCAGACGACAATGACGCAAGATGGTCTACATCAAGGAGCATCTCAACAAGGTCGTGTTTATATGATGTTTATTAACCGACGGTAAAAGTGCTTCAGAGGCATTTTAAATCTGAAGAAAGATGTTTTTCCGCGAGTAAACAACTATTCTATACCGTAAAGTGTTTTTGAACCATTAATTTCATAAACTTTTGAATACTAATGAGAAATCTTTTGGCTCTTTCAGGGTCAATAACTCAAGATTATTTGTGCCGGTACAGGGAAAGATTTATTAGTGTAGAAGCGAACGGCTAGTGAACAGTCGGCCGGCTGGTCGGTCCTAGAAACGTGTGAAAATTGCTACAGTTAAACTCGATAGTTAAAAATCCAAAATGTATCCCGGCTCAGACATAGTTGTCACGCAGTATGAAGACGTCAGGGACACTATGTCTGAGAAATTCCAGGATGGATGCATGGACACACCATGCAAGGGGAAGGTAATCACTGGGAACAACAACCTGGACATTTTTTGGAACCAAATACACACTATTTATCTCGATTCCTACCATATAGCTCAGGACCTAGATATACATCTTGAATTAACATTACATCTTTAAAATACGTTTAAAAAAAATACAATAGTTAATTTAGAATAAACACTTAAATCTAAAGGTACTATATGTCCTTCTTTCCTATACCTAACCTATTAGTTGGTCCACCCCGGGTATATATCGCCCCCAGTACTATGCTCCACTGGGTGTCCCACCGCACTCTGGATCTAATAGTACCCAGATCAGCGAGACTCCCAGTGGGGGCGGGCATCCCCCTCCCCGCCACCTGGGGAGGTGCCCTATACATTCTGGTATCTTAATCCATTAGGTTATTTCAGCATAGTAATCATAGTATTGATTTTTAAGCAATTTGAAAGTTAGCTTGTTGTAACAAAGACTTGTGTATTTGAGGAAGATATTTTCCTATATCGCGATTGTTTTCTCACACATGGAAAGCAATTCAACTGCTTCTCGAATCTCATGAGCACTAATGAGGGTATATAATGAGCATATCCATTTAAACTTTCTTATTAGACGTTATGAACCAGGGAAGTAAAAACGGTAGTGAGATACCAAACTAGATCAATATTAAACTTTCACTTAAGGTCCATTCACCTTGTTAACAATATTGTGGCCCTGGCACCATGTTGGCAAAGCGTTTGAAATGGGTGATCGAGTGTCAATGAGCTAGATCAGGCCGATAAAGAACACTATATCATCCACTACCGAGTTAAAAGATCTTGCAAGTATACATAAAGACGATCGAATGCTTATTGAAAAATCCTGGAAAAGAATAATTGCACCAGATTCAAAGTTGCTTGAGAAAGTGTGTGCTTTACCTGGGATTAAAGCGATGAAGGCAAAAGTCACAATGGGAGCTGGCTTAGGGGAACAACGACTTCATCAGTAAAAGTCCAATTAAAGGACTACTCAATCAACGTTGTATGAAAAAAAAATCAAGAAGGGTGGATTTTTATCGATCCTTTATCTGATAGAATCAAAAGGTGCAGCTACAGGAGGAGTCCATGAATCGCGGAAACGGTGCAAAGGCGAATACAAAAAATTTGAAAGAATCTCAAAGACATAGTCGTAAACTTGAAGTGATTGCTTATGGGTATAGGATTGTATCTTCATCTATACTAAGAATAATTGCTTGAGACACTTCTTAAAATAACTCTTTCTGAAACCGATTTATACAAGTACATTGTATATGATTCAATTAAGAGATGTTTTCGATAGCGATGCTTAACCGACTACTCCTCCATGGAAGATAGAATGTGACATCAATCTCGATAGGGATAGTGGTAAGGGCATGCATTGGGTGGCGTATAAAAACATGAAAGTTGTATTAAATACGTTGATATTTTTGGTGAGCCAAGACATCCCCTAGAAAACGTACAGTGACATAGGGCTTAGAGTAATAAACATAATCAATAATCACTATCGATACCAAAGGCATGACACTGTATTCCGAGGCCTTTTCTGTTTGTCTTGCCTTACCATAGATACTAATGCTATCCCTGAACCGAGTAAGAATGTCTATGATCTTAACAGTGACAGGTCACTCAGCTCATATTGGGAGAAGCGAAGAGTGAAGAAGAATGGTTTATTGGACTATCAATCACACTACAGTCAATTTTATGCCAGACATTAATCAACCTAATAATAAATTCTATTGTGGAGGGAAAGGGTATACTATCCTTGCAAGCCCTTATAATCTGGAGATCATAGACCAATATCTAAGAAGAGAAATGGATCTAGACGTAACAGTTTAAATCATCGGCGATCCTACGACCTTAAAAAGAGTTTCATCATCTATTCGGAATATAGTGACATCAACAAACGTAATACTTTAGCCCCTTTACTGGATTTGACGCAATCATGATGACGGTGCAAAGACACACGTCTTGACCAAAATTGTGAATATTCTACATGTAATTATGATATGGGTAGAATGTAAACTTGTATACGAAGATTATGTCAATAAAGGCCCGACTCATACTTGTACGAGTTCAGCAAGAAAGTCCCTCCATTCTATAAGATCGTTGAAGGGCCAAATAATATAGTTTACCTTCCAAGCACTTAATGGGTAATAGAGGCTATCTCTGTGCGACTAGTCTATGAGAGAGGACATATTGTCAACTTTAGGGTCGAGAATATACCATTACGACTACATCCAAAACGTAAAAGTGATGACTGATGGTGCTCGTGCTAGATAAAATAAATTATCACGATCTTCAGCTAGTTAAATTGATTAAAGATCGGTTAAAGAGTAAGCATATAGTAATAAACTTTTTTACGTCATTTGTGATAGTCCTTACCAAAATATTTGATGAGTCTATTTATATATTGAATACTGAGGATTGTGTAGTCTTCGACCCAGCTCAAAACAACTTACAGTATCATTCCTACGCTTGGTATATTCTTTGTCTCTTAAGGGCCCGGTCAATGGTCGTAGGAAGTGAAGAGTCGCTTCAGCGCCAGCCCCCAATTGACGGTAACTGAAGAAAG
>CABFOW010001665.1:1032-12840 GCA_902141385.1 Timema californicum
TCCGGGATGGGATACTGCCCCCCCCCCCCTCTTGAGCAAACGCGACACGTGAGTAAAAAGGTTGCAGAGTTGTTTATTTAAAAGTTTCTACGAAATTGTTCCCATCACTTTTTTGGGCAGAGAAGGGGGTGGTCGGAGATAGGACGACATACCGCAAGCAGTTTTTACCCTTTCTTTACGTGACGTAATCATATATGTATACAACGTACCCCTATCCTTACGAAGAAGGTTGATTACGTATAGATGGAAGAGTAACTTTTACCCGAGGTGCAATTCATTTTTATTTTTTTCCTTCTTCTTCGAGTAAGGCAGAGGTGGCCAAACAGTCGATCACGGTCTCTAGTTTAATCGATCGCCTGATAAATCGATTTAAAAAAAAAGATTAAGAGAAAGAAAATGAAAGAGAGGGTTTGCAAATTTTTCTCAAATCAACATTTAAAAAATAAATCGAAATATCGAAGCTGTCTGACTGATGACAATTTGCAGTCCTGCCTTTGTTTATGACAGAGTAATAGTGAACTCTTATTCAACAAATTATCCTAATATGAGGCGTTATACATAAAGTCAAGTGTTTAGTGAGAAAATACTTTTTACAGGGAAATTTTATATATAAATATATTAGATGTTTGATTAAAAACTGGTGACCTGGCGGTCTAGGGGTAAGGTGTCAGACTTCTATGCTGGCGGCCGGGGTTCAATCCTTGGTCCTGGCATAAATTTATCTGATTACCAAACCCTTCACCTCTGACAAGACATCTTGTGAATGTGGGGAATGCCAGACCTCCACCGTGGTTCGGATTCCACGTTAAACTGTAGGTCCTCCATTTCATCTTACAATCACCCTACCATTACACATTAGCGCAAGTGCGTATAACCCGAACGGGTAGTAAGACGCGGTGCTAATAATAATAATAATAATAATAATAATAATTAAAAACTCAGTTTCAGTATATTTGTAAACGACTATAAGTTCTTATATGTAATATTTCTTAATATTAGAACACAAAATTGGTTCTTAAATTGTTACCAAATGAACAAACAATATAAGTTTATGGTTCCGTAGTAGATCGCAAAGGAATTTTTTCTTCTTTGGATTAGATCCCTAGATCAGAAAGTCTGTCCACTCCTGGCCGGTAGGGTATCGCTCACAGATGGATACATGTATTACCTGGTTCAGGCTAAAGGCTGATTTGTTCCGTTCCAGGCCTATAAGGGCTGTTTTTATTTTCCCCCGCAGATTTTTTTTATTGCTAAAGACTTCATTTTGATTCCCGATTCGATTTGTCGAATATTCAATCACCTTAATCAGATAGGGAACACAATCAATCACTAAAATAAAAGCAAATAATTAATGTGTTTTGCCTTTCATAAAATATTATTTCACATTCTAATAAATTCCCTTGAAAGTTGTTATTGTCAGAATTTCATGCTTTGGTATATGTGTATATGTATATATATATATATATATACACACGCATCGGTGATCGCATGCTCTTAAGCGTCACTTTTGCGATAAACTTAATTTCCTAACACGGGGATATGGATGATCGAATCCCGGTCGGGTGTATCGTGGATATTTCTTCTTCAAAAGTTTATCACTCACCCTCCACACAAAAGCGTGGTGGAGGGTGGTGGAGGAGGGGTGTCAAAGGGTGCCGTGATATGGAGGAGATGTACCAAGAGATGCCACCCTAGTGAGGATATTTAGAAACACTGATTTAAATATTAAATTCTTGCCCAATGATTATTTCACTTTAATTTTTTTTTAATTAAGTTTTAATTGTTTGAATGTCTATTTTCGTTTTGTTTGTTTTTTAATTTGTAATGTTACTGTTTTGGACCCCTCTCGAATATTCCAAAATACATGGATGAAGTGTGTTTTTCTTTAAAAAACTGTATGTAAAATATCCTCTTAATACTTCATCCATGGAACATCACGCGTTTTCAGAAGTAATTTCAATGCACTACATCTTAAAACTTCCTTTCTTTTAAAGACCAACTTCATTGTATTTTGAAAGTCATGTGACATGCTGGCTCCCTTTACCCAATAGGAAGCTAGCCTTCTCAACATCAGGTTGCCAGGAACTTTTCTATTAGTTAGTTTTAACACTGGTGACAAGGGGTCCAAGAAGCAAGGGGTAGGTCACTTATATAGGCCGCTTGTGAGCATATCATCATATAGTAACATAAATATACACCTCACACAATACTAAGAACACGGAACATGTAATATCATAGCTTCAGCACCGAAGGTGTAATCATTTAAATAAATCGTGTGTAACATCAAAAATCTTGCTCAATCCATAATAATAAATATCACACATAATCAGATCACAAACCGAGCGATAAGTGCGTAGTAAGGCATGGACGCGTCGTCGTCATAAAACCCGGTATCGTCCACATCCACTTCAAATATCACAATAAAGAATTGTATCATTATGATTGGTGCTCAATCGCGGGGAAAAATAGCACAATAAAATCCCATATCTCTATAAAGTTGGGGTTTCTAAACTTTGGTTTTAGATTTTACATAAGCCACATCAGTTGAATCTACTAAAACACCACACCATACGTAAATAATTTTTATATTATTATTTTCTTTTTTTGAAGTGA
Organism: Timema californicum; assembly: GCA_902141385.1. Classification (NCBI taxonomy): domain Eukaryota; kingdom Metazoa; phylum Arthropoda; class Insecta; order Phasmatodea; family Timematidae; genus Timema; species Timema californicum. The sequence continues at coordinate 3,646 of CABFOW010001665.1, forward strand.
AGTTTTTTTTTAACACAAAACTTAGGGCTTAACATTTATTCGGTTTACAAGACTATTTTTTCTGTTGAAACTTTTTTTTTTATAAGTTCAGATAGGACAGAAGGAATCCTATATCCACACTTTAGCCCCAATAAAAAAAACCTCTTACAATAATATCCAAAAATATTTTCTCTCTCAACCTCGTACACATAACAGAAACACACACAATAAAAAAAATGGCTATAAGGAAAAGAAAGAAAAAAACCTCTACCGATGATAGCACCATCTGTTGCCGGATAGTAGAAACTTTATGAAGCGAGACGCTTCGGTAGCTCTGCGTTGAATTTTTAGAACGAGTCTTCCAAACATTTGGAAAGAAAAAAATAAAGATAAGTTAAGAAACCGAGAGGGGTGAAGGGGTGAATGGGAGAAGAAACTTGTCAGAGAGAAAGAAAGAGGTAAAAGATGTGTGAAAGAAGTTTTGTTTGAAGTTTTCGTAAAATTCTTGATTGTAGCGATATGAAGGGTAGGAAGGGGGGGAGGGGGCGGGGGGTAAAGAAAGTTTATTTGGCGAAGAAGTTACACGTAGCAGCTGTGAACATATCCAACTAACCTCCTTGTTTACTTTTTTTTCCCCCTCTTCATATAAAGAGGGATGAATTATGTTACACGTCATGCTATCTACATAACAATTGTCGCCTTCCCCCTCCCCCCGAACCCTCTCATCCCTTCCACCGTCTTCTAAACGATCTCTCTGTGGATATGTTTATAAACGGCTGTTGAAGGAAAAGTTTTGGAAACATGAGAATTCTATCTATGAAGTTCATGTCTCGTATTCTTCTGACAGATTGGGCTGCATCCAGATTCAAGTAGGAAGAAAGTGTTTTTTCAACACTTACAAAAACTACCAAAGAAAAATGTTTATAAAATAATAATTCAAGTACTGTTATATGCAGCTGTCATTTTTAATAAATATTTATAAATATATTTTTATTATTGGTTGCAAAACAAATGTGTTTGCATTTTACAAGTCTTTCCTTCAACCATAATTTTACCATCTTAGTTTTATGGAATTTCAATCAATATAATTTTTTTTTAATTTGATTTGATTTCTTAATCTATAAAAACAAATATTAAAATAACATAGCACGTAGAAGAATGAGAGTTTTTTAAATATGACCTATTTAAAATTTTACTGGATATATTTTTCTCAAACGAGACTTAAGCCGTGGCCAAATACTCTCACCTCATTTTTGTTTAAATCAATAAACTTGAGAGATAGATAATTAAATAACCTAAAAGAATATTTTTTAACCTACCATTTTCTGTTATTTAGATATGTTCTAGTTTTAACTCAATCTTTTTAAAAACCAAATGAGCTTATATGCAATCATTATTATTAGCACCGCGTCTTACTACCCGTTCGGGTTATACGCACTTACGCTAATGTGTAATGGTAGGGTGATTGTGAGATGAAATGGAGGACCTACAGTTTAACGTGGAATCCGAACCACGGTGGAGGCCTGGCATTCCCCACATTCACAAGATGTCTTGTAAGAGGTGAAGGAAGGGTTTGGTAATCAGATAAATCTGTGCCGGGACCGAGGATTGAACCCCGGCCGCCAGCATAGAAGTCTGACACCTTACCCCTAGACCACCAGGTCACCGATATGCAATCAATTTAATAATAAATTACTAATTAAAGTTAATTTAAATCCATTCTTTCATCAAAACGAAATATTCAGGTCTTATGGTTCGTTTAATATATGTTTTATAATCCATACCGTGTCTGTCTGTCTGTCTGTCTTTAGTTCCAGAGGGGTTTTTTTCGTACTTCCCGGTCAGTTAGAAGGGAGACATTGAGTTTCCTGAGAATCCGAGAAGAATCCCAAAACTGAAAAATTCTAAAGAGGTTCAAATCTATCAAACGGATATAAACACATAATTATTTATGTTACAGATATAAACACAGAATTATCCATGCTGAGACAAAACCTTCTTTTGTATTTATTAAAAATAAATATTATAATTTATCCTCATAAATTTCAAATATAAAAATTAAATCGATCAAACTGTTTAAAAAATATACATGCTATTTTAATAAAAAAAAATCATATAAGTAAATAAGTAGTATCTTCGGTCTATATAAGTGAGATTAATGGCTGGAGGTTTCATAGTGCCGACCACATGAAAGCCTCTATCCGCAAATATTGGTAATATCATCGCTAACAGCGGTGGCCGCTCAAATGGTATAACTCGTTTGCGGGCTCTCGTCACGGAGTTTTTATATTATATACGAACCATTTTATATAAAACTCAAAGATGTATGTCTGATAGGTAACGTTTTGTATTAACACTGTACCATTCTTCACGTATTACTATCTATACTAACCTAATATTAACACCAATGGCCGGTAGGAAAGAAGGAGATAGAATTTAGAGGAAATGCCCCCACATTGACGTGGAGGGAGAATGGAAAAGTATATAGAAAAATCAACTTACAAAAGATGTGAACTCCGATCTTACCCGTCAAACTCCTTTAATACACGTTCCCCCCGGTCCCAGGGTAAGGATGTGGTATCGAGAGAAAAGTATCGATACTGTGCTCATTAAAAGTATCGGAAGAAAAATATCGATACCTTACTAATATCAAAATAAGTTTCGATAACAGAAAGTAGAACTATCGGTATCCAAAATTTTAAGGTGGAATTTATTTATATTCGTTAGTAATAATAATAATTATTTCAACTTTTGCATCATAATTGTATGTTCATGTGTTTTTTTAAAACATTGAAAATTATAATGGATTTTAATACTTTAAAAAACAAATTTTAAAATAAGTGTTTTCACTATGCAAATTCTTTTTTTAAAAAAACTTCCATAATTCACTTCTATGGAGTGCCATTTTTCAACTACAGTAGCCTCGTGGCTTCTTTGGTGCTGACTGACAGCTCACAGCTGACTTCTGACAGTCAATATTTAGGTATACACCTAAATTTTGACCATCAAAAGTGACAGCTGCTAAACACATGTTTTTGCAGATCATATGGTTCGGCGTAGGGATACATAATTTGGTCTGGTAACTTTTCAAAGCTGTCAGTCAGCACTAAAGAAGCTATGGGGCTACTGTACATCCATCGCTTATATACTCTATAAAGACAGATTATTAATTATTGGCAAACAATAGACGAATGGAAGTCTTGCCCTGCCTGCTTCATCTGCTTAAACAAAGCACATAAACTTTTCTGCTTCGTCTGCTTGTAGCACCCTTAAGTTGACTTGAGTTCATTGAGCTCTTCAAAAAGAAAGAACAGCTATGAATGTATGATGAGCTAAACGAGATTGGATGTTAAGAGTTACAGAAAATGAGAGAATTGAGAAATAGTGTCAGGTATTCTTCCTCCACAGTCCACCCTAGCTAAAAATATAATCCCAGTATGAGTGGGAAGATTACAAAAAAATTGTTTCTTTCGATACCGTAGTGTGTGAGTACTAATATCAGTAAAAGTATTGAGTAAAGAAAGAAAATATTAGTATCGAAAGGAAAATATTAATATTAGTAAGTATCGATGCTTTTTCCAAATCCTTATTCCAGAGATAACGTTTTGGAACCTCTCCGAAATTTTTTGCCCTAAAGATGTGTCGTTTGCTTTTACCACCCGCTCCCCCCTCCCCCCTTTCAAATAAAAAGATAGATCGGAGTCACAAAGAACGTCTCTTAATTTAGTGAAAGTAAACCACGCGATAAATAATAATATTTTTTTAAGGGTAGAGGTGGGTTCGTATGGAGGGGTGGAGGGGATGAAATAGAGAAAAGGGGTGGAACAATTTCTACGTGACGTCTCGTAAAGAGTTTTCTTCGCGTTAGAGAAGGATCTGTTGGTAATGACGATACGATTAGCACGTCCCATACCCTACACGTGACGTCCATCCTCCCCCTTACCCCTCCCCCATTCACTCCATAGATTGTCCGTAGGGGGGCGGGGGGGGGGAATGCACTCACTCCCCATTGGGAAGGGGGACGACGATTTTTCCGAACCTGACGCGTAGAAAATCGCCTCACCGTCCCATTTTTTTTTTGTTCGAAACCAGAAAGAAGGCGTTTTGGGACTTCTTCGTCCTTATTTTGTGGAAAGGGGTGGAGGAGGGAAGGAATTTCGTGGTAGATTGATATTTATAGAGACAAGTTGGTCTCGTCCTTCGTCCTACGTGTGAGGTCATTTAGTTCTACGAGCACGCACGGCAGGAAATGGGTCCGACTTCAAATCCCTCCCGGAAGACATTTTTGTTATCTAAGATGTGTTGGTACGTGATACACTTTCGTTATACGAAAATATATTTCGTGGCTATTTTTTAATTGTGGTGGGAGGTAAGGGGGCAAGGGGGGGCTAACGTTTTGTTTTGGGCTGAGTAGGGATAGACTTCTAATATTCTTGGGATTTTGTCTCGGTTAAGTATTTGAGACTACAAAATTTTAAATTTCAAATTGAATCAGAATCCTTAGGTCTACTAGCTTGAATCGACTTTTTTTTGTTAAGTTTTTCAGGAATATTTGTTATTTTGGGCATTTGAATGAATAGTACTTTGAGTGGTCGAAAAGGGAAAAGGGGAAATGAAAAATGAAGCACTCTGAATCAAACATTAGTTATGAAGAGACAGAAGAGGTATTTCCACATCTTAAAATCATCTTGTTTTGAACGATTTCACACAAATTGGTTTGATGAAAATGGAATCTGATTTATTTTTTTCTTCAATTCAATCTGCCTGGAAAAAATGGGAGTTCCTCCTTGAAAACGCAATGAATATGGAAAGGAAATAGTAATAATCCTGATATGTTCCACCGTATTAGTGAACCTTCCCATTTTTTTCGAAATGAATAAATTTCTGTCCATTCTGTGAATTGGTCTCGTCTCTTAACCATTTCATGGACTGGGAGAAAATTTAATGAACTCTGGCTAATTTAAATTAACTGTAAATTATTGTCCTATCTATTAAAAGTTTAACTGAAATTATTTTCAAGACACTAAATGTTAATTGCCCGATCCGTGAAACGGGAAAGCGAAGAACCCTGTTAACGGAATGGACATAAATTTGCCCAGTTCACTTTTAATGTGTAACGTATTTTATATTATATACGATATTCATTTATTCCAATAAAAAAAGGTGATCGAATAGCGGATGCAGGTGACCTGGCGGTCTAGGGGTAAGGTGTCAGACTCCTGTGCTGGCGGCCGGGGTTCAATCCTCGGTCCCGGCAAAGATTTATCTGATTACCAAACCCTTCCTTCACCTATGACAAGACATCTTTTGAATGTGAGGAATGCCAGGCCTCCACCGTGGTTCGGATCCCACGTTAAACTGTAGGTCCTCCATTTCATCTCACAATCATCCTACCATTACACATTAGCGTAAGTGCGTATAAACCGAACGGGTAGTAAGGCGCGGTGCTAATAATAATAATAGCGGATAATTGTATTCCAAAGTTTGACTTTGAAATCCGACAAGACTTTTATTTTAAAGAGTGACTGAGAATTATATGGTTCAAAGCCTGGCTGGGTGTAGAATGTTTTTGAATTCCTAAATGGTTCTCCACTTTACAATCACGTAGATACGGGTGGGAACGAGTATATAAAGGAAACTAGACTAACATTTACGTGGAAGTAAATTGATAAACTGTTTATAAAAAACTATCTTAAGTGCATCCGACTGGAATGCGATCTCTGACCTCCACTGTCTGATTATATGAGACTGGCACATGTCTACCTATGTGGGTATTTAGAAATATTAATTTTATTTCAGGTCATCATACAGTTTAAAAATAAATACAAAGAAGTATTGGACAGCGTATTTCTTTGCTTTTATTATGTCAATACATGAGTGATAGTTAAATCAAATTTATTTAACAAACAAATTTTTTCCCCTCGTATTTCAAACAATGGTCAAGGATATATTTTTTGTTCGAATCCAAATATATTTTCACTAGAGACAGCACAACTGGTGTCCATTCGTCAGCATGAAGTATAAAAACCTGAAACAAAATATTCAAGAAAATATGGCATTGATAATATAATTTTTTAACTTCAATACGAGCTTTGGTGGCCGCCTGGTTTAAGGCGTCACACTCTCAATAGACTAGCCTGTCGATGACTAGGAGATTTGGTTTCGAATCCGTTGTGCTGGGGGTGATTTTTCTTAAATAGCATTCCGCTCTTTATCCACGTGAATCTGGATACATTTCCTCTAGGACTAAATTCAACATTCTTTGTCCCCAGCTTACCAACATAACTAGTACATATGAATACAACCTGAGCAGGTAGTAAGACGCGGTGCTTAAAAAACCCTCACTGTTGAATGGTCTTTAATTATTTAAAACTTTTTTTTAAAGGGGGTGGGAGTCACCTATTTAATATTGAAAATAATTTAAAATAATAACGTATTCAGTTATATTATACAGATAAATAAATTAAGCGCCCATATTATTATTATTAGCACCGCGTCTTACTACCCGTTCGGGTTATACGCACTTACGCTAATGTGTAATGGTAGGGTGATTAGTGAAATGAAATGGGGGACCTACAGTTTAACGTGGGATCCGAACCACGGTGGAATTCTACACATCCACAAGTTGTGATTAATACACGTCTTGGCAGAGGGGAAGGAAGGGTTTGGCAATCATATAAATCCGCGCCGGGACCGAGGATTGAACCCCGGACCTCCAGCACAGAGGTCCGACACCTTACCTCTAGAGCACCAGGTCACCCTAAGCGTCAATAAATATGGTTGTATTTTTAGGGGTCCACGACAAACTATCCTCATATTTACTAAAATAGGTATGGATATGAAGGTATACTTTAGATTAAATGTACCCATATTTGCGAGGAGGAAGAACGGTTAAATATTTAGGTAAGAACACCTCGCTACATCCTGTCTGGATTTTAACCCAGACCTTCCTGTGACCAGTAAACTGGACAAGACGAAATTTTAGCCTTTGTACACCTGTCCACGCTCCCAACAGTACGTGGAGAAAATTACTTGCGTCTAAAAAAAATGTTTAAAACAGAGACACATTTGGAGAATCATTTTGATTAACTGATGAGATTAGCCGGGGATTATAAAGCTTATTAACTATTACCCAGCATTACGAGGGTATTCGTTTCACAATGGTGAACATTCCTGCCCCAAAACACCGATGAATACAACGCAATTAATCAAATAAACAACGTAAGCATATTCTGTATAATTGACCATACATACGAATATAAATGAGACTAATTAAGTTTTGGATTCTGTCGGATTTCCCTTCAAACATGTGTGAGCGGATTTTAACCAAATCAAATACGATTTTCTGCTATTAGATTGACGCAAATATATTTCGAGAATCATATCAAATTTAGTCGGTGTTTTTTAAGTTACTTTTTATCTTTAGTTTAAATTCCGTTAAATTGTAATTGATGCTGTTTTTTTCTGAAGTAAAGATTGTAATACAGTTGATATAAGTTTATTACTGAAAAAGCCCCTCATTAGTACGGCTTCCAACTCTATATTAAGAATTTTCTTCATTTCCTTTTTTTGTGGTATTTAACCTGCACTTTCTGGACTGACTGACTATATCAGCACATGACTTAATTTCTTAAATCTAGACCAGACACAACAACCTGTCCCCCTGCCTTTAATTAATCACTGTGAAAGGGGAAACCCATGTGTTGATGTTTTCTATTCATGTTTTAAAACTCGGTGTTATATTAGTATTGGTTATATTTTATTATTGTTAATATTTGATGTAAATTTGATGGTATAAAATTAAATTAGCATTATTTTTTAAATAATGATTATTGTTTAGTTTTTAAGATTTATTTTGTTAATATTTTTAAGCTATTAATTAGTTTGTAGCCTGTCTAAATGTAATAGTAGGTGCTACATCATAACTTAAATAAATGCAACCAAATAAATAAATAGCTTTTCTTCGTTAAAGCTATTGTTTAAAAAAACAAAACAGTTCTTGAATCTCAACCTGCAATCATCCCCGGCATTGTACCGCCAAGTGATTTCTAGCCCCGCAGGTAAAGCAGCAGATTGGCTCCCAGCTGGTCTTGTATCGCCGCGGAGGCTGGTCGCACGCCAGTACCTCTGTCTGCCAACAGGTTGTGCTGCCGGTCGAGTCTCCGCAGCCGGACTCCGCGTCTGCTTCGTATCCCCCGCCGATAGAGCTGACGTAGGACGTGTCTAGGTCGATGTATTCTTCCTTAAAGTAAATTGTGCGAGCTATAGATTCGTCATGGGACGAATTGAGTTCCAAATTAGTAAATATGATTTTTTTTAAAAGAGACCTCCTACCAGAAACCCTGCCCCTCCAAAGACACAGAAATATATACGATTTGGTTCTCAAGAATTCGGGATGTTTCTCACTTAAGTTTTTTAGCACTATATAAGAAAAATAATATATCATCTTGTGTGAGGCAGAAAACGCTGGTCTGAAAGTGGGGTGGGTAAAGAGAGAGAAATGAATCGTTTAGACAAGGCCATCACAATTAACATTCATCCTTGACACCACAGGACTAAGCCACAGCTTGTGTTTGTAAATATTAAACATGTTGCGAAGAAAGGGGTTCAAACCCCAGATGGTTTATCTATAAGTGCCTTATCTTTTTTAGGCCCTTTTATAATATTTACATATTAAGTTCAATAAACATAAATGTATTTTTTAAACTATACTCATGGCACACCGATTTAAAACCATTATGTATGTAATATAGCGCCTAATTTAAGTAAATAGGGTGTATACCATTACATCGCATGTCCATTACATCGCGTTTTGGGAACAAATACATTGCAGGTCCATCACGTCGCATTTCCCCCACCTATCTATACACAGCTAACCCTACTCTGACGTAAAACCAATAGGATTCAAGGGGCGTATATATACAATTACATCGCAAGTCCATTACATCGCAAGTCCATTACATCGCAGGTCCATCACATCGCATTTCCCCCACCTCTCTATACTCAGCCAACCCTACTTTGACGTACAACCAATAGGATTGAAGGGGCGTATATATACAAATACATCGCATGTCCATTACATCGCGTTTTTGAACAAATACATTGCAGGTCCAACACGTCGCATTTCTCCGCCTCTCTACACACAGCTAATCATATTGGCCAACACGATTCCAACAAGTTGTGTTACAATATAAACGCACTCCCAACTTGTTGGGG
>CABFOW010001665.1:36253-46919 GCA_902141385.1 Timema californicum
CTCCACCGTGGTTCGGATCCCACGTTAAACTGTAGGTCCTCCATTTCATCTCACAATCACCCTATCATTACACATTAGCGTAAGTGCGTATAACCCGAACGGGTAGTAAGACGTGGTGGTGGTGGTGGTGATGATGATGATGATGATGATGATGATGATGATAAAGAAAAGGAAAATTAAACGAGATCATTTTTTAAATTGTTTTTGAACTCTAGGAAAACATATTTATAGTTTATTTACAGCATAATTATAAGATAAACTTAACAACCAGACCCCATACCATTAATTTACCATTTAAATTAATGTAAAAATGTTATAGCAAATAAATTATTACAAGGTCCGACATTTTAGCTAAGTTGGTAGCGTGTCTGTCTAATGAGCTAATGCACGTAAATACCTCAATCAAATAAATGAAAAATTACACCAATAAATGTTATTTAGGTCATATTTGCAATTTAAATTATTATTCCTTATTTTAGATTTAGATTTTCATCATTTTTTGTCACGATTCAGATTCAAATTCAAGATTCTTACGTAAAATGACTATTCAAATTCGTAAAATATTAAGATTCAACCAAAATCTAGTTAATATAAAAAATTAAAAAAACTACAGAATAAGCACATTAAAGTAACAATATAAAAATAGCGTATGCCATCAGGGTTTGTCAGCTAGATATTCCCTGGTCTTCTACTGGCAGAGGCGGATATGTAACCGTCTTCTGAGATTGGGACACCTGTAGGCGTGGTTACTTTGCCCCAATGAGATGATTATATAGTACCTGTAGAATTCTAAAACCTAACTTAAGCCTAATTAACCAAACCAAGGTGACCATAGGAACAATTTTCCTTTCGAGGGAAAAACTCCTATGATACTGCTGGGAATCGAACCAAGGACCTCTCGATTAGTGTGCAAGGAATACTGACCATCATACCAAAAGGTCAACAAACAAAAATTTTAAAAAAACATTCATTTTCATCAATTAATGGAAACATGACATTTTTATTAATACCTTCATAGTCCGAGTAATGTTGTTAACACTATATAGAGTTAACCATTCCCTCCCTCCCCCCACCCCCTTAGCGTTTTGTAAATTCACACATGACAAATAACACTACTTATGAATAATATATTTAACTAAATAATCCGGACTATTGTGAGTCTGTAGATTGCTACTGTCACAGTGATCAGCATGTCACTGTTATGGAAGTGCGAGTTATGCTATAATAATCAAACTAAAAATAATAAATAGATTGTATTTATCATGTCCGCGCGGGAAAATTTTAGTAGCGTTAATTTCTGCTTCCAAACACACGCCCATTTTTTCTAGCATAACTACCCACTAACACGCATGTTTTGCGTTAAATAGGGACAAAGAACGGATACGGCGATTCCTTTCAATTATCAAGATTAATACCAAATCAAAGGACGAGATTTTCTTAGTGGTATTTTGTTATACATGGAATAAAGTACAGGAAAGACGGATAGAAAACATTTAAAAGGGAACAAACACAAAATGTATTTTAAAATGTCAATTTTTTACACTGCCGCCAATGAACAATGCAATGGCGCTCTCTTGAATAGAACTCCAATCGTTAACTACCCAATCACTTAACCTAAGTTTGATTCTAGTGAACGCATCAAGGGAGGGAGAGTGTCAAACATGCTATGAAACTTCATAAAAGAATAAACCTTGTGATTTGCTTTATTAATAGCGTTTTTTTTAGTCTCTTCACTCTAATACTAATCACCTTTCTATCCACCACATATACTTCTATTTTATTCCAGTAATCATGATCTGAATATTTCCGTCTCATCGTCTTCTTAAGTGTTTTTGTCATTTACTCAGTTCAGGTCTTAAGATAATTTAATTTGTTTGTGCTTTTATCGTGTTGGTTAAGACATTTTCTTGTGGATTTTGTTCCACACTTTCTTTTTTTATCTCTTCATTTAACTCTTTCAGGTTACCACTTTCTCCTGGAAGTTTCTGGAAGAAGAAAAAATAAATAAAATCAATTCAAATAAGTACCTAGCGATTTGTCAACTTTCAAAATCTTTATTAATACCATGATTTTTAATTATTGAAATCCAGTAGAAATAATAATAATAATACATATCACCATGTCTTACTACCTGTTCGGGTTATACGCTTAAGTACTAATTACAATAATGGGTTAGTAATTGAAAAGGTTGAATATAGAAGAAGTGAACGCGCATTTGTGTGGAGGAAGAGTGGAAAACCATTTATGAAACTCAACCCCCGACCCTCCCCCCCAGTTGACCTGACCAAGATTCAAACATCGATCTCTCCCTTCTCTGTAGTTTAGTTCAACACAAAACTGACTCATTAGCTAATTATGTCACCGATTCGGGTCTAAAGATAAGTAAATATAAAAGTTAATTGGTGGGGAAAGTTTGTGGACATGGACCGAGTGTTGGTGGATGCTATTTTAATCATCTGTGTAGGACTGTTAAACCGATATAATTTGAATTTATCATTTTCAGTATTGCCTCAAGTGAAGAAGAGTGATACTAGTTTTTTAAGAATATGCAAACACAATATTTTCAATTTTAAACCCAATTTGAATCTTGGCTAACTGAATGAAATAATTCCGAATCGAGTCTTGTGCTTTAGAAAAATTTTAATTTGAATCCAAAATCTTAAAATGAAAATGTTTTAATTGAATATCTTATATGATTTGAATTTAAAAATTAATTCACTATATTAGGCTAGATTTTTTTTAAGTCCTATTCAATACAAAATCCTTAAGGTTGGGGCACACAAACATTTAATAATCACGCAAGAAATGTACTATTTATATAACTGACTAATTTAATGACAAGTAATGGTCCACACAATTAATTTTTTTTTAAAACTATCATATGGCTAATGATGACTATATAAGTAAATTATGCATAATAGTCAATGATGCTAAACTTCTTTACAAAAATACTATTTTTAGCTACATCTGATGACGTACCAGATACACCAGAACTGTTACTCGGCTAATTTGCCCCGGGATGAACTCCTGGTCATGAGCCTGGCCATTCAGCCGTTACTTTAAATTAGCATGCTCACAATAAAGAAGCCATTATTTCAAGACTAAGAAAGTCAGCTAGGCGGCTATTCTATGCCTATAGATAATTCCTATTTGTAGGCCTAAAATTTCACAATTAAAACACAACAAAACACACAGTTAAATGTTTTGTTGTGTTTTAATCGTGAACTTTGAGGTCTACATTTTTCTGGTGAGTGTGTAGGCCTCACCCTGTCCATCTTATTTACAATGGTTGATTTAAAACAGCCGTTTGGCGTCATTTTTCCTTTGATAACTCCTATTTGCAGCGCCTATTTGCGTTTATGTATCTGTACATTCTCTAATTTGATTTGATATCCAGTTAAATATGTTGGTCACCTTTTCACTCCCAACAGGATCGAGATAAATTTATATGTAAAACCAAATTATCCCAAAAATTTGATTTTTAAGATTTGGATTCCAAAATACGAATCCGAATTTAGTACCTAATCGGATTTAATTTTTGTTTAAATCCGATTTGAATATTTCTTTAATATAAAGATTCGGAATCGAGATCCAAATCTTTGTTTGGATTTAGATGCGAAAATATCCCCTTATTTCAATATTAGATTTACCCCTTGTTCTGGTGCGGCATGGGCAACCCTTCTCTCCATCTTCTGGTGTTTCTTAGAGTTGAGATGCGCCTCCAACTGCAGGCGGCCGATAAACACCCGCCGACACACCGTGCAGAACTCGCTATTGTTGGCGTTGTTCAGGGAGTTCTCTAGCGAGAGTGGCTCTATAGAGGAGGGGGTTTCCCCTTTCATGTAGCTATCCACAATACTCAGGGCACGGTTCAATACCTTGATAAAAATAAGTTACAATGAATTTATCAACAACGGTTTTTTTCATGCCCAATTTAAGAACTTGTAGATTAAATATTTCATCACATTTTATTTTTTTTCGTATCTTATATGAAAGATGCTTACAGAGAGAGGAAGAACTTTAACTGACAAGCTATAATAATAAAATGAATTATTGCTTAATGGCATGGAACTGTATAATAAGACAGTGTACAATAAGGAAGCCAACCTGAAAGGATAGTTAGGTTAGACCTAGGCTGTATCCGAATAGTAAACCTAAGAGGCAGTAAAAATAACACTAACAAAATAGTAAAATGTTATGAATTTTATCTGCAAAACCATATGTTTGTATTTTCCAAAAAGTCCCTTCCTATGAAAATTAGACTGTAAATCATATTACAATGTTAAGAAAACATTAACTTTGGCGTTGGTGATTACTTGTTTAAATAGCGCTTAAGTTACCTTCTCGTCCCATTGGGAAGGGTCAGTTCCATCCAGCCCGTAAACATTGGGCACTGGTCTATTAGGCCGCCGTAAGAATCTGTTTCGAATCCACTTAAGTTGTTTGCGAGCGTATCGACGAGTTGCGAGTTTCATTTCTTCCAGCCCTCGTTGGAAAAGACGCTTACCCTCAGGACTTTCTCTTTCCTCTTCATTCAACATCAAGAAATCTACCCCCCCAAAAAAAAAAGTTATGTCAAAGTCACAGCTAAGGTGAGAGGGTTGTACAAAATGAATTATCAACTAACAAAAACTCACATCAATGACTGCAAGATCTAAGGCGCCAATCTTGAATTGGACCAGATTACCCGCGACAAGGCATAGGTTCAAATCCCGACGGAGTGTAGTGAGGGTAATTTTTTTTTTTTCCTAAACAGTTTCTCACTCTTCTTTCAAACAAATGTGGGAAAGTGTCCTCTAAATTCCACCTTCCGCCTCCATTAGTAGGTAGACTAAACTTGGATCAGAACGAGTAACAGAGTTACATGTCTTATTCCACCCTACCGTGAAACTCTTTGAAGCCGATGGACTGGAAAATACCAGTGGTGTAGTCATGCGGAGCACCGGTAGACAGACGGTCCTTGTTGTAGAGTTGATGAAAGTTTATCAACTCCTGAACTAGCCCTTGTTCTAACATTGTATCAACACGAGATACCAACCTATGATCGAGAACCTGCAACATTTTTTATTGACCTTCAACGATGCGGATAGACCGATTCAAGAAGATAGAGAGGTGTTACATGTCAAAAAATATTTACACTATTTTCTAATGGAATTTTTTTTTCAAAATGTTAATTTTATATAGGTTAATCTAAGGGTGATCGATCTATTAAATATTCAATTACAATTGCCATTAAATACCACTATGGAAAAGAGAAGTGCTGTTTAAAGGCCACTTCATACGGTCCATATTAACGAAGGCCACTTCATACGGTCCATATTAATGTGTGCAAGGGAAATTTGGACTTTGGACAAAAGAGAAATGAAGAAAGTGGAATGAAGTTTTTGAGGAGCATGCCAGCTCTGTCACCAGAAGAGATAGGATTAGGAATTAAGATGTGAGGTCTAGAGTTGGGGTACATGAGATAGTAGAGGAAGCTAGGATGAGATGGTATGGACACGTGATGAGGATGGATGGGGAGAGCATTCCAAGACAGATCAATGGATATGAAGTATGTAGGGAAGGGACCGCAAGGAAGGCCAAGGAAGAGATGGGAGGAACAGGTAGCAATAAGTTAGAATAATGATAGAAAGTGCAGTAGGAAGACTGGTGGAAGGACAAAGGTGAATATATATTTTACGTGCCACAACTTAATTTTTAAGGTGATGGAAGGAATATGATAATAAAATTAATGGAGGGCATCATCAGACGAACAAAAACTTATCTCCAATACAACTTATAGCCACAAGATGACATATAGGCCTACCTTTTTTTTTTAACTTTTTCCCTGGCACGGGTGTTGAACGTCTTTCTTTTAATCTAACATTCGTTGGTGCGGGCACAAATCAAGTTTCAATGCAATAAATTATTAAAATGCCATCTATCAATGAACCACTGTAATTTTAGCCAGTCATATTGAAGCCGATAGATGAAGCTACCAGTTTAATGGTTCACTACAGGGGTTGGCAATCTTTTTAGGCTCGATCGACTTTTACATTTATCAAAGGTCCTGCAATCACCCTTCATTTCTCCACTCTACTTTTAATTCTATTTTTCCTATACATCTTGTATTTATTCTTTAAATTTAATATTTCTTCCAATACTTATCTCCCTGCCTTTATAGAAAATGCATATAAAATATACACTCGGTTTACCTTGATAGGTAGCAGTCTTACCTTAACTGATTACACCATGGCCCTATCTTATAGAATGCGCCATAGTGGAACCAAGCAAAGTATCAGTCTTACCTTGGCGGGTTACACTATGGCCCTATCTTATAAGCAGTGGCATTATGGAATAATACAAGGTAAGCTTGCCTTTTTGTGACGATGTAGTTTTGTTAATCGAGTGACTGAAAATCGCTGCAAGATCGACCTGTTGCTGACCCGTGCTTTACTATGATCACAAATAAAGTAATACTGTGGGCCTACATGGAAAATAAATGAGTATCAAAAAATATTGTCGGATAAGATTAGGCCTATACAAGTAGATAATTGGCTACTGTGTCGCTCGACTGAGAAACTACAACCAAACAACCATCCGAGAGACTACAACGGAATACGACCTGATCGAAGACCTTGCAATGCTATTTGTGTGAATTGTATATAACTCTGTATCTTCCTTTTAATAAAGAAAGGGGCTTTCAGGCCGGGTATCTCTCCCGCCTCTTCGGCTAGTCCTGCCTGACCCTCCGCAAGCATTATACCCCTAGCCGAAAAGGTATAAAAGTGCGGAGGGAGCCGGCCTCTGGACTCAGTCGGAGGAGTGGAAGAGAGACCCGGCTGATAGTTTTTCTATGCGTGCACCAAGAACTAGGTTTAAGAGGTAGATCTAGGGACAAACGTACCTCTTGATCGCACTGCAGCCATAATATACAAGAGTGAGGATATCTGAGTGGTCCTCCTAACTCATTTCCTCCCGCTGTTTCTTTTTGTTCCTTTAACATGGAACTGTGGGTGCGTCCATGCTCTGCAAAAACTTGCAATGACCTAAAACAAGGAAACTAAAGACTCTACCAAACAATTGAGGTTCTCGTTCACATGGCGATTTGATTTGCGGGACTTGATGCCTCAATTCTATAAGATATCAAAACCCTTGTACCCGCGCCAGTGTGAATGGGTACCACCAAAATACCCAATGATCAATATTCTGGCCATGCCATGAATCAGACCATTAGCGCCTAAATGTATATGTAAGGAAGCGTGGAACAAACCATATGTTAGTGTAGTATTTATGTGTCTGGACTTAAAATTTCGTAAATTTTCTAAAGTTGTAAAAATAAAATAATTTCAAATAAATATAATTAAAGTATCATTTGATTCATCATTTTCTTATGAGAATAATGATTGTGTTAAATTTTAAATTATTTGTTACCTTAAGTAAAATCGTGATTATAGGATAGCTTGTTAAGCAACATTCTCGAATAAAAAAAGTACCAGAACTTCTTAAAGTCCCCAGATTAAATTAAATACTTTATGGCATATAGGCCTAGAATTGGTGACAATTAGGTGATCATAAATCGACTTGCCTTATAATTTTTCTCCGGTCATTCGGGTGAAGTGTTTTGGCCCTATCTGGGTCGACTTTTTCAAGCTGAATATGTAGCTCAGGACCAGTCTGTTCTGCGAATTCTTCGGCACTTTTCCATTTCTTTTGAGCCCCGACTTCAATATCATCGATAGAAAGTGGCCTTTTCAAGTTCCGATCTTCCACCAAAACTTTCCATAGGATGGATTCAATGTAATAGTTTGTGCCCCCTACTACTAAGGGTAGAACACGTCTTTCTAGCAAATCGTCCAGTATTGGTATTGCCATATTTCTATAATCGACTACATTGACATGTTTCAAAGGGTCTGAAATGTCCAGTAAGTGGTGAGGGGCCTGCTTTTGTTCTTCAGAAGAAACTTTGTTAGTTATTATATTAAGCTCTTTATACAATTGCATAGCATCAGCGTTTAAGATCTCACCTCCATATTTTTTGGCAATCTCGATAGCTAGTTTTGATTTACCAGAACCTGTGGCACCCAGAATAATTATAAGCGGAATACGAGACATTGTGAACTACACAATTATAACGTGTGATATAATGAAAGACAAATTAAATAATAATAATATAAGAAAATTGACCAAAATGAATTTAACACACTTATATTCACTGTGTTGTTAGCTGGTATTTGTTTACCTTTTACATATCAAGGATTGCAACCATGAGCTTAAACTACAAATATCTCACTAAAAATTAAATAATTTGCTTATGTTATACGAACGCCAAACAGATAGAACTTATATTTGAGGTAATTTTAAAATAACCAATTGTTTTTCTAATAACCATTTAATTGATTAAATATTATTAAAACATCACTTCAAATATTTTTATATAAGAAAGGAAATTATGTAGAAGTCAGGCTGGCAAAACTTAGTAATTGTTTGATTAAGTAATTAAGTAATATGGATTCATTATTATTAAAAATAATTGTAATTTAAAAAGTTAAATAAGGAATGACTTAATAGTACTAATTGAATTGAGACATTAAGGACTGCAACAAACTATATTAGACGGTATTTTATACCTAAATACTACTATATGGTATGATTCTGGTCAGAAGCGTGCGTACGGTGGGCCTTGATAGGCCCGCGCCCCCCTCTATCGTAGTTTGGGGATGCCCCGAGATCTGCGTTGATCCAAAAAGAAATAAAATGGGGTATGACCAATTAAACAATGTGAGAAAAGGAAATATTAGGTGATCATAAATAGTCTCTAAATCAATTACCAAATGCATTTATTTCGTAGGAGTGGACTATCTTTTATGGAAGTAACGTGGGACATATTTACGCTCCTAAAAGTTATTCTGTGGTCAATAGTATTAACCCCTTACCTCTCTTTCAGTGCCAGCGATTCTTCTTAGGATTATTGTTTACAACACTCAGCCATTTTTCTCTTTTCTATGCACATTAATCTATTATAAATAACCGGTGATTTTAGTGACAGTAGGCGTTTGTGACGGTTAAGCCAACTTTAATTTAGGCCTATTTATTTATTATTTTGTTAGAGTATCACGTTTATGTTGGTAAAATTATAAATAATTAAGTTAATAAATACCAATAAATAAACTTCCAAGAAAAGCTTATAGGAGTATATCATGGTAAAAAAAATTGCCCTCGGTGGTTGGGGCCTGACTTACCCCCAAAACATCTCTTGCCTCCAACCCCACTTCACAACCCTGCGTACGCTACTGATTCTGGTACAATATAAAGCCTTCCAAAACGATCATACTTCAAAATTCATAGTATATATTAGTCTACATTAACTTATTTAAAGAAAAAACTCATGAGTTTCAAACTTTGTCATGCTTTTAAAACCTTTTAGTAACACATTTTTTCATTTAACTAACAACATATTGTTGTATCTCATTTAATATATTCGATCAAATTAGGGAACGATGTCAAAATGTCACATTGTCTTATATGAATTTAGGAGAGAAGAAGACACTGGAAATTTCCTTCTCTCTCAAACAGTGGTATACAGAGGACAGATCGAAAATTTCAGCCAGAGCCTTAGATAACATTTCAGCTTTTTATTTTAATAAGGCTGATAAAGATGGCTAAAAATAAAATTATAAACTGTATTTTGTAAAACAGCCTTTTCTTTATATCCTAATTAAACTTCCAACTTAACTGTGAAATTTTATTAAATTGAGATAATATATTTAAATATTTAGGTTTATTACCCTTTGGCTTTAACTATTCTTTTTATTTTCAAATAAAGTATTTACAAATAATATTGTATTATATTTTTGTGAAAGATTTTTTTATGTGAATAAAAAATATATATGTTGTGAAATTAAGTAATTTCAGTATTGTATTATAGCTTTAGCAATATTTTTATAGAAACAAAATATGTTAACATAAGTAAAATATGTGGTAATAGTAACACAGTTCATTGGGAAGATTTTTCAATATTATATAAATTTAAGAGTGAGATTTAGAAAGAAAATAAGTCATTATATACTTATAAAAAAAGTTATCAATCCAAAAACCCTTAGCTCATCTTCCTTCGGAGCGAAAGTAAAGCCGTCAATTTTAGCATATAAAGGAATTCTGGAACATATGTTTAAATACCTGTCCCAGAAAATCTGTTGGCTCTTTCACTCTCACTCATAGAAAATATCGTGTGCTGATGTAATTAGTCAGTTCAAAAACTGCATATGAAATACCCTAAGCCGATGAAATTAAAATTAAACGTATTCGTATATTTAAGACAAATCCATAAAACAATATTCACCCTCACATCCTTTCTCCATTAAAATTCACGTATATTCTGAGTGAGTCAACCACTAAGCATTGCCAATTTTTATAATATTTTTTGGAATTACTAGTCTTACACACGCATCCACACAATAATAGCAATACTAATCCTGTAAAATAGCCCTTCCTTCTTTTAGAGCTTACAGATTGTATCATCATTTGACATTAAATATAAATAAGTTAGGGCTCACCTGCCTGTCTTGTAGATAGCAGTGTAGAGTTTTGTAACGTATTTCAAATTAAACTCTTGATTAATTTAACGGTAGTATGGGACCATTGATCTCTATAATATAACTGGATAGACATCTGACACTCAAATTTT
>CABFOW010001665.1:46935-75615 GCA_902141385.1 Timema californicum
TCTGACGCTCAAATTTTCGGGCTGTCGTCTTCACAACATTGTGTAGGAGAGAAAGAAATACCTGAAAGTTTCTGTCTCTCTTACACCCATACAAGGCACTATGGTATTTTGACATCGTTCATTAATTTGATTGAATATATGAGATACATCAATGTGTGATTAATTAAATGAAATAAATATGATAGCAAAATCTTTGAAGAACTTTTCAAAGTTTAAAACTGGTTAGTTTTTTATTTTAATAAGTTTATATAGCCTAATATATACGATGATTTTTGAAGGAAGCTTGTGGATAAGGCTTTATTTTGTACTATAATCTTACCCCATAGTTATGTTTAGTTAGAATAAAAGACCTTCCAGAAGAAAATTTTTACTTCCGTTCTAAATGGACGTTTATCCTACCAAAAAATATATATGTGATAGTATTATGGTACGAAATAAATCTTTACAGATTGGGATTATTACTAAATTCAGGGTTTATTGGATACCGTATTTCCTAGAAGCCTATAATCTATATTATTATTATTTGAACGTAAGACTTCTACGCAAAGTATCTCATTCAAACAAATGTAATAGTTTTTAGCTAACTTGTCTCATTATAGCTATCGAAATTTCAACATAATATGGTTTCTGAAAGCAATATACAAGATATGAGCTGACTTTAAAAAAAATTGGTAATATAATACTTTCTACAAGCCTATAACCTAAGTGGTAGGTTAAAGTTATGGCAACTACACAAAGTTTGTCATTCAAACAAATGTAATCAAGTTTTAAGATACCTTATTCATTATATTTATCGGACTTTTAATATATTGCCTATGATTTCTGAAACCAATAACTTATATAAGCTAGTAAAAAACTTTAAATATAGGTGTAGTCTTCGCAGACTGTAAACAACATTGATGATAACTACACAATTATTTAAATATGTTAAAGATTTTATTCGTATTTGTTCAGTATTACCTGTAAAATTGATTTGTATATCATTTTATGTACATGTTTCTTCAGGAAAGTGTGATATAATACTTCACTATTTCCAAACAATAACACTTTTATTCATCAAAGACATGTTTTCGCATAAGATCATTGGAAGAAAACGTTGAATTTGTCCCCCCCCCCCTCTACCCGCCCACAAGTAGTAGACGATAAACCTTTGCTTCACGCTTTTATCCTTGTAAATGTGTATGTGTATGTCCATCCAGTTATATCATAGAGATCAATGTATGGGACCCACTTCAGAATTCACTATTAGTTATGCGTTATGCATTAATATAAACTAAGCTTTATTTAACAATAAACATGTAAAGAATTGTTAATAAATCCAAAAATAGTACCAACTTAGTTTTATTTGAATATATTTAATCATAGTGTGGTTTGTAATTGAAAGTTTAGATTATATTCATTCTTAAATTTTAATTCACCCCCACAATCTAATATTTAAAAACATTTTGCATAAACTGTTAACAAATTACTTGACTCTTAATTTTTATGTAATTGATTTTTTTAAACTTAATAAATAATTTTAAATATCTATCTATACCTTCAATTTTTAGATTATTATATGTGTTTGTGAATCATTTAATGAATCTTTTGGAATTAATTTACTTCAATTAGATATAACAGTTATTAAATAAAATTATAAATAATAAAATATTTTTAAAAATTACTATTTTCATATGTCGATTGTTTTTTCTACGTGTGATATTCGGGGCTGGGGGTATCATTGGTTTCATTGCTGGGACCCCTCTACAACCCAATTGAAATAGAAACGTGGTGCGCATGCGCCGAAAATCTTCTGGTCAGAATACCTATTTTGATCACATGTGAGTATTACTGTGAAATTTATCATTTTAATAATTTGTATAACTTTTGTGATTTAAGGACTCATCAATAGTTTCTACGTTCATATTTCTTCCATCAATCTCTCTATTTGACAGGTACACTTTATGGTTTTATAGAACCCTTTGTTATTTTGCATGGCCACCGGCTGGTCTTGACATTGCACGTTAAAGGTGTAAACGTTTCCCGCCATGTTGTTTCTATTCTTTATCTAAAATTAATTTGAATAATGATATCCTTACTGCTAAGAATACTCTTTCATCTATGGGATTGTCTTTTTATATCCCTCAAACAATATTGTTAAGGTTTTAAGCTATTACATCCTTGACATTTTATGTTATTTGTGCCCAAACCCTTCCTTGCATGCAGACCAAATTGTTTGTCTCTCTTGTGAGATTTATTTTGTTGTTTATTAAACTATTTATTGAATGAATTTATAAATAATGTAATGTCTACTTAATTTTTTAAAGTTTCTTAGACATAACATAAAAACTTTACTTCCTATATACTTCATGATATATTCTATGTATTTTTGTGGAAACAGTATTTGACCACATGGTCAATTGGGCAAACTTTTGTCTGTATATATTATATTCTTTCCCATTTTTATTCTTCGTGGTTAGTTTTAACTTCGTTAGGATTTTTTTTAAAGTTTTTGTTATATTTTCAAAATAGGCCTTTTTGAAAAGTTCCCAAGGCTATATGCAAAACTTCTCAAGGCTAAATCAGGTCAAAGAACTATATTGCCATATGGGATAGTCATTTAATACTGTTACAAAACATTTTATTTATAATCGTTAGTTTTGACTTTAGTATTTCAAGTGTTGAAGAGAGAACATATTATGGTAGTTATTTTTTATTTGGATCACATTTTTTTTAGTCTGACATTCAAATAGAAATAAATTTGAAAAGTAATCACCAGGCAATAAATTTTTTGTTGGTTTCACAACTTTTATTGAGCTCTAGCTTGATTATTAATCTAGTCTAGGCTACATTGTTATAAATATGTTTAAATATAACTTAAATAATTATAAGAAAAGGCAAAGAACATTTTGTTTAAACTAGAATTATAAATATAAATGACCAATCTTATTCAACTAATTTACATGGTTTTCTCTGCTAGTGGCGGCGGAACTATTTATAAACCCTTTTTCTGATCAATTTAGTGAAGTGTACAATGCTGGTTGTTTAAGTGTGGCCTTACAAACATACCGGCTAAGATAAGTTATCTTTTTACTTAAATCCATATAAGCTATAAAGTTTGATACATCAATGCTACATGATCAAATCCTTTCTAGAGAAATCCAACTACACCAAAACATTAGTTTTTTGGTACCAATTTAAAGGCCTAGGCATTTCAATTTTCCTAAAATATCCTTTTGGAGCACCTAAAACTACTTTTCGTTGCAAACATAGTTTGAAAGTCACTAAATGACAGCCATTGTTGAAATAATATTTGATACGTAAAACAAGGCTTATCATATATTTATCAAAAGCTTTCACCGCCCAATACTTAAGTATTTTTTTATTACCATGTTAATTGAAAGTTCAAAATACAGTATGTACTGCTTATTGTGATCACTTATAATGTTATATATCGGTTACTTGTAGACCTGACTATATGTATGCTTAAACATATGAAATGCTTTGTTTATTGTAATCAAAGATTGTTATTGGTATCATTTTTTGGTAATTTAGGGCCACCAACATACACATTTATAAAAGCTTAACATTTGGGAAAAAACCATAACCTCACTTGTTTTATCATGTCCACTGCGATACAAAAAACGTGGCCTTTTGAATGTACGTTAATAGGACGTTACTGTGCGATTGTGATGGACGGAATGTGCCTTTTCGTTGTACGTATGCTGTCAGATACGGAATGTATGAGACATAGTCTATACAAAATCCCCCTGGCACAATAGCCTACAATATAACCTCACTTTATCAGATAACACACTTTTGTTATGTTTAGTATTTTTTTAACGCACAAACACATGTAGGATACTTTAATTTAATTTCTATTGTATATTTTCTAATGTAAATAACTTACAGTAAATATTCATATGCAATTTGTCTTAACATACACAAATTAAAGGAAAAACATGGTAGAATTAATACTGTAGTTTCTTGTTATTGTGTATAACAAAGCATCTGTATTTAATGTGGCGTCGTTTATTATTATCAATCAGCTATTGTTATCAATTCCTATCAGCCTCAATGTGATCACATTAAGCGGTGCACATTCTATTCTGGGTAGAGAACATTTATGGTATCTTTTTGAGGGGGAAAAAATACCTTATGTTGTTTATTCTATAAGACAAAAAAAAGGTCTGGTGCTAAATATTTTGATTGGTTAGTTAAATTAAAATGTTTCATAGAATACACACTACTTTCCATAGAAACATGTATTAGGCCCTTAATCATCCAAAACTATATTGTAATTTTTAATTTTCGTGGACTTTTAAAGGTTAGGTTAAACTTGGTGGCTTAATTAATTCTATTTGTTTTTACTTTAAACAAAAGATTATTTTTATCAAACTATCAGAATCACAGCCTTGTGGTTAAGATATTTGAGAGTAGTAAAAGTGAATTTAAACGTTCGTGACACTAAATAGTTTTTATTTGGTAAACACAAGCAAGCACACATACAGGCCTATTGACATCAACTGCTTTCATCTAGACTGGCTCACCTTCTTTATTCATAAAGTGAAGGCACCATTTTGAAGCTCATTTTTGCAAACAATTTTAAGTAAACTAAAGATACCACCACTAAAAAAAACCTAATTAATTTAATATTTCCATGATGCAGTGTGTTTGGAAACTCAACGCCCAAACTGCACACATAGCTTGTTTGAACCAAAGGTAATACAAAATCCCTCTACACTTAGATCTGGAAACCTTTGCTAATAGGTAACATTAAATTCTGTTAAGAACTTTGTTGTACGGCGCTGGGAGAGCAAAGCTGTTCAAGAATGTGTGTACAACAGGTTGCATAGGAGTAAGGTGCGCGTCACTGTGGCAAGCACTTTCCGTGATGTAGGACCGTTTATGATGCTCCTTGGAACGTATTCGCATTTCTAGATGGACTGGTGTGTTGTTTACTATTAATTGTGGTATGCTCTGCTGCCGTGCTCCAAGATGTCGAGGTGTGTAGTGCCGCGCTCCTAACTCTTATGCAACCTGTTGTACATTCACGCTTGAAAAGTTTTGCTCTCCCAGTGCTACACACCAAAACTTTGATAACATTTTAACGGTACTAGCACAGCTTTCTGAATGTAAATGTATAGGAATTTTGTATTACTTTTGCTCCAAACAAACTATACGTGCAGTTTGGGCTATGAGCAGAGTCAGGTTTTTTTGTTATTGGCGATAAACGCGAATTGTTTTTCTGTAGCTTCAAAATCTATATTTACACGTTTCACAATGTTTATGAAGTGATCCAACATATTTTCAAATCGCGAATTTTCGCGAAATTTTACTATCCTCGCGATTAACGCGAAAAATTTAATTTTTTTCACACTTTAATATTTCAATAGTCGGATTTGAAGTTTTAAAAACAATATTTTATTGAATAAACATTCCTTCACAGCGTAAAATTTGCCGCCATTTTATTTTCACAGAAGTCTCACAAGCCTTAAGAATGTGTCTGGATCATATATTTTGCGCATGCGTAGTTTTAAAACTGAAACAAGACCGGAAAGAAACTTGTTTTTCACCTCAAAGTTTTTTTTAAAAAAATTAACATATCCGGCGTTAATTTTAATACTCGCTGCCAGATATTTATTTAAGTTATTTTGGGTACTCAGCTTATTTTATATTTCACTTAAATCAAATAAAAATATCTCAAACAAGAGATTTCAACTACCATATGTCGCCATCTTGCCGTCTTGGAATGATTAAGTAAATAAAACACAATAGAATTACTACTCATAGACTGCACATCAAATTTTAAGCCAAAAACACTTTGCTTGTTGCAATTACTAAGCAATGTTCAAGCATGTATATTCTAGAGGTAATAAGTATATAACTTTTTTGGTGCTACACATTTTTCATATGTTAGTATTAGATAGTTTTCTTTCGATATAGCCCGTCACTAGCTTCACTAATAAACCATTAAATTAGCGTGTTAATACTTGATTAGATCATGATTTGCATTTTTCACACTATCCAAAGTCGTGTGTAGTTAAGCAACTATTAATTTCACCATGGGGAGAACGATTGAAATTTTCAACACAAAACACCACCATTTTTAAAAATTAATGAGAATTTTTTTTAAAATATTCACCATAAAAACCTGCCTCTGGCTATGAGTTTCCGAACAGCCTGTATGTAAATATATATATTTTTTTAATATCATTTTATTGGGAAAGTTTTGACTTTCAAAAGTGACAACTCAACGAATGGGCTTGCAGAGCATATTATTTGGCATATAAGTATATAAATAGATAACTTCTTGAACATCAGATAAAGCTATTTGAAAGTAAATTGGGGTATATCTTGTGCATTTTTAAGCTTTAGGCCCAACAATTGTGGATATCAAATGCCTATAGGCTACCCTATCCACGCCAGTAGAGGTGGTTACAGCTAGGAAACGTTACCATGTATCCATTTGCCAAACCATATGATCGTTGGACCATATTTTTACTTTTGGCAGTCGACACAACAAACCATTAGTGTTTCGTTTTTAGGCTTTAGTCTAGATATTTTTCTTTCTGGTCGTGCCATCCAAATATATTGTTTAAGGCATGCACTTAAATTTACATATAGGCATATATCTAATAACTAAAAAATGTATGAATTGTAACGAGCCTAGAGTCACAGCCTTGCCCCTTTATTAGCAGGTTCGTGCTATAGGTACTCGTAGATAAACCGTCTGCCTTATGCCCTGCCTTGTTAACTTGTGACATGAGCAGGCACCTCTGGTTAGAGACAAATTAGGTTATCAAATTATTTTTTTCAAAGTCGGTAACATTTGTGTGGTTAAAATATCAAATACAGTAGAACCTCGTTTATCCGGCCCTCGTCGTGGAGATATCCTGTTTATCCAGGCTGAAATTTCACATAAATAATTTCTTTGTAACATGTTTTGAAGTATTTTATAATCTATTACTGTGAAAATAAATGAGTTTTAATGCAGTTTTTCATTAATTTCCGGATTATCTGGTTTTTCGTTAATCTGGTTGACACCCAGTTCGGCCAGATAAAAGCGGTGTCACTGAAAAAGATTTAATTTTAAACTATCCCCAAATGTAATTGGTTCACTATTATAGTAAAAAAAGAAGTGAATCTGGAGTTACTAAGATAAATATAATTAGTAGAGTTACATGGGAGGCTCCAATCAAAAATATTTTCAGGCCTAATCTATTGGATTTTTGTCAAACCTGGCGCCCAACCACAAATATAAAACTAATATTAGGCTGTTGCTCTTGGGCAGGGGTGTCGAAGTTGTTTAATTAAAAGGGTGGGCCATTGAAAATATGAAAATGCTAGGAGGCCGCGTTTCAAAAAATGCAATAAGATCACGCAGTATTACCTACAAAAAGAAACTTTAGGTTAAATAGAAAGTTTGTTGGTTTTTTACCCTGATGATGAACTAGGTTCATAATTGATGATAAATGTGTCCGTAAACTGTGATTTAAGAAAGTTTGTTCATTTTCACAAAAGAGAAAATGTGCAATATATGATTGAGTTTTCATATTTGAATGGTAAACTACCTTAACTCTACAATATTCTTGGACCATGCAGAGGGCCTAGGTTTAACAACATCCTCTGATGAAGTACCGGACACAACTGTGTTGCTAGTCAGTCAGTCTGTCCCTGGGTGAACTCAAGGCCATGAACCGACCGTCCACCCCTAACTGGAATTTACATTATCAGTACAGAAGTCATTGTCTCAAGACTAGGAATGTAATTGTAAGATGGGCAGCCATCCTAAGTTTTGTACATCCCTAGTTTCAACAATGCACTTCTGTAGATGTACATTCTTAATTTTGAATGTACACTCTACTCTGTTCAATATATTGTTGGCTCATAACAATACTATATGTAGGCCTCCCAGTAATACAAAACCCTT
This sequence comes from Timema californicum, assembly GCA_902141385.1. Lineage (NCBI taxonomy): Eukaryota > Metazoa > Arthropoda > Insecta > Phasmatodea > Timematidae > Timema > Timema californicum. The sequence continues at coordinate 54,848 of CABFOW010001665.1, forward strand.
GTTATATTTTATAGATCTCTTTTTCCATAAGTAAACATGGTGGCTACATACAGGTAAAACCTGGAAAAGTCAGGGAATTTTTAGATGACAGGGAATTTAACTAAAAATAAGTAAAAGTCAGGGGAAAATATGTCTAAAAAATCTCATTAATTTCGCAACCAAACACTGAAACAAAAGTTAATAATACCTAAATAAAATAACAATCTAATTTTTAAAATAACTGATAAAACCATTTATATTTAGTAGATACAATTTTTTTAATATGTGATCAATAATAAAGAAAAAAAGTCATCATTCACAATTAAAACTAGAAAAACATAGTCAAGGAGAATTTTAAAAATGTAGCCTGGAAAAGTCTGGGAATTTTGTAAAATATATTTTGTAGCCACCCTGGTAAATTTAATTGTACTGGGTGTCTATTGGGCTGCGAAATTCACGAAAGTTCCTGAAAAGTCACAAATTCTCTATATGCTGGCTATAAAGTCACAAAAATATGTGTTTGAATTTCCCACGCATCCTAACAACACGTTGAATGCCGAGCAACTCACTACCCGCGATGTCATTAGCTAGCCGCCTGATTGTTTTTACCGCGATGCCAAGGACAGGGTTTAACGTTCACCATCTGGTTAAAGTTTAACATTGTGTGTGAGTGCATTAGCCTATTTATGCATTATATAATGTTCGACCATTTACCAAAAGAATTTTGTGATTAAAAAGTTCACCAAAAAGTCACCAATTTTTGTTTCTCCGACTAAATACTATTTTTTACTATTAGAATTTTATTATTTATAAATTTTGAAAGAAGTTTTTATCCACAAAATTCCTTAACTCTTTAGATTTGTTTTCACTGCCATGGGCAGTTAGGTCCTCTATATTGCTGAACTTTCACGGCCACAACCATAAAGTTAAAGTTGGGCTATCACTGCCACAAGCAGCTATTTGAAATTGAACTGTCACTGCCACGGGCAGCTTCTTGGTTCCAAGGAGTAGCTTAAACTGTAAGCTCTCATATTCTGAAAATTGAAAAATGACACCTGGACACGGGAATCGAACCCGGGACCTTCGGCTTAGTACGCCAATGCTCTTACCACTGAGCTATCCAGGATTCGTCCCGTGCCCATGGTCATTCTTCACTCATAGTTTAAGGCAGAGTCTAAGATGGACGTGAGGAAGTCGTCAGCTTATAAACATGTGATTATCTGAGATCACAGCCATCAGACAGCAGAGCCATAAGCTCTCAGTCTAACCACACGTCTCTTTACGCGCTGAACATGAAGGAAATGGCTCACTTTTCAATCTATGTTTTGGAGTTTTCTATAGACAATTTTACTCCAGTATCGATCAGTTAAATATACTAATTCAAACCATGATTTTAGTCTACGACTTTATTCCAAATAAAACTTAAAAGTGTCTCAATCCCCAGTGTATTCCATTTCTTTAGATTTCAATGGAAATTTTTAAAATAATATTAAATAAGAGTTGAAATGATTCCCATAAAGTTGTTTGATTCTGATATCTGACGACTGTGTTAGGCTAACCTTACTCATCTTTTTGTCTTGGCACTGGTTAGAGCTTGTAGACATACTTTAAGATTGTCTTTTAATCTTGTTAATCTTAGATTCCATTGTCATTTCTGGCAGCTCTCAAATTTACTATAAAATGTACAGAACTAATTTTATGACTAAGCATAGTCTATTATTTTAAGTAAGGACTCGGCTTAAGTTGAATATAACATTTTGGAAGTTTTGTTTGCTAATGTGAATCTTGTGTGAGGTGAATGGTTTGTCAGCCATAAAACTTTTGTTTCGATTTGAGTAACCTACACTAGACTAACTGATATTAAATGATGTTTGTGCCATATAACAGTAAATGTAAACAAGTCAATATAATTGTATTATGTGTTATTTATTAGTGTGTAATTTTAATATATCTTCTTTTGTTTTTGATTCCCCGAAGAACCCTAAAACGTAACACTTCGCCATGGCAGACATTGAGGACACCCATTTTGAGACTGGGGACTCTGGTGCCTCAGAGACATACCCCATGCAATGTTCTGCTCTCCGCAAGAACGGCTTTGTCATGCTGAAAGTACGTAATGTACCTGTTTTATTCTAATTCTGATAGAGAAGTATGCAAAGCTTTGAAATCTGAGGTCAAATTTCATTGTGGCTACAAGCGCCCAGATGTTAGGGTATTTGATTAAAATAGAAAAATCATGGAATTAAAATAACTTTTATAAAAGTTATTAATTTTTCACCTAAATACTCAACTGTTTCCAGCCTGTGGCCGGGTCAGTTTAGTAAAAGGACTCCATCTTCCTTCCACCATTCTTCTTCTCTCAAGTGAACACTTTCTATCATTTCTTTCTTGACCTCTCTTGTGGTCTTTTTCCTAAATACTTCATTTCCAACATTTTTTCGGCATCCTTTTTCCATCCTCATTACATGCCCATACCATCATTGCCTTGCTTCCTCCACTATCTCATGTACTCCCACTCTTTCCTGTTCCTCGTCGTGATAGCAAACATGATTCTCGCAGACTTCATTCCCATGGCCTCCACTTCCATAGTCTCTTACATTCATTGTCCACGTTTCTGCTGCATATGTGACAACACTACAAGGGCACTTCTCTTTTCCATAGCAGGTTTCTTTAACACACAAATACTAAAACGAGTTAGTGGGGAATGCCAGGCCTCCACCGTTGTTCGGATCCCACGTTAAACTGTAGGTCCTCCATTTCATCTCACAATCACCCTACCAATTACACATTAGCGTAAGTGCGTATAACCCGAACGGGTAGTAAGACGAGGTGATAGTAATAATAGCTAAAACAAGTTAAAAGATTTAGTCAATTGCAATTGGGGACCTGGCGGTTTAGTGGTAAGGTGTCAGACTTCTGTGCTGGAGGTCCGGGTTCAATCCTCGATCCTGGCACAGATTTATCTGATCACGAAACCCTTCCTTCACCTCTGACAAGAAGTGTATTAATCACAATTTGTTAATGTATGGAATGCCAGGCCTCCGCCGTGGTAGGCTACTTACAAATAACTGTCAATGTTCACTACCATAAACATGTTTTGTAGCAGCTTGAATTTTAAAAAAAAACTATGTGATAAATGTAGTAGAAAAAATGGTCTCTCCAAGGAAAACTGGAAAAGTCCGTGAATTTTATCAAATAAATTTTGTAATCACTCTGATTCTCCTTCACTTTGGCTTTAACCCCCACAATATCCTCTTTATCTTCAAAAAAATTGTGAATAATGAATAAAACTTCAATATAAAACTAACCGTATTGAAGTATCTCACTAAATATGACTTTGTATTCTTAGAACAGCTACTAAACATTATTAACACTGTCAATTGACATCCATAACATAATCACAGGTTTGATGCAATATATTATCTATCCAATCTTCAGTGTTCTATCCAGGGTCTTTAGACAGGGCGGGCCGAGCGGCTGATTTTACTGACCGCTCAGCTGAAATCATTATGTGTTTCACAGAAAGTCAAAATATCGCAAAGTATTCCACTGCCCTCGACTGGTTACTTAATAATGCTGGTAAAAAAAATGGGGCAATTGCTGAATCTTTTGATATCTCATATTGCCATGACCAACACACTATTGTCAGACCACGACGAGGGTTTATCATTTAGGCATTTCATTATGAACCTTTACTGATAGTATTAAAATTACTATCAAAACATATTTTAAGTTAATTGTATCATTTTTTTAATACATAATACATGTGTAGAGTAAAACTAAATAAAATATTTCCATGAAATCGACTACTAGACCTTATAAATGTGAATAATTATGGTCAATTCTATTGATTTAAATACAAAAACAAAACTAGTTCTCTCAATTTGGTAAACTTATTAGCCTCGATTAAAGAACGTTAGTACAACATTTTTGAACCTGCCATATTTTAATACTTAATATATAAAGGCCCGATGAAAAGTTGAAAGTAAAACGAGAATCAAAATAGTATAAAATATTAATGTTTATTGAATTTGATAAAATAAATTTATCAATATGTGATTATTATTTAGTAACTAAACACTACAGTACTAATTAATACTATTGGTTACTATTCTCTTTAATATACATGAATATCATTAATTTATAAATATGTAGTGAATAGTTATTAAATAACAAATCACTAGGCGTATATTCCATTCACCGTAGGAATTGACTTCTGAAAGGCCTTTTTCCCTACCATAAATCTACTATATAGTAGGATATTGGTAGGGGAAAAACCTTTCAGAGAGTAATTCCTACCGTGAATGGAATATACATATTTATCTATTTCAATACAATATTCTATAGGCTACTATTTTGACTGTCATTATATTTACTTTTTGTATGTTCAAGATTAGCTTAGACTAATTTAACCTATACTATGTAATTATTACTAGTTAATTATATATTAAAACATTTCTATTTATTTTCTCTACCAGGTTGCATGACAATAACAATTGTATCAATTTTCAACTTTCCGACTTTAATTACTTTTATATAATTTTTACTGATTTTCTGAACTCGTACCAATTATTTTATTTTAGTCATTTTGTTATTGAATCATTAATTATATTTTGTTTGAATAACCACAGAATTTAAATCTTATTTTCTTGAATATATTATTCGTTCCTTATTCCACTACCTACAAGATTGTTTTCTAAAATGCCGCTTTTTAAGTTTAGGTGAAGATGCTTATCAAGGTCATTCAACTTTTTTTACTCTTCTTAGCTTTTAGTGTTTGCTTATTTCATTAATCTAGACCTAGGCTTAGATAAGTTATCAGAACATTTTGGGATCAAAGTACAACAATATTTTTATTCATTACTGATTTTAATCAAATCTAGTAAATTCATAAGTCTCGCCTAAACAGCCACATTTAACTATGTCCTACTTTTTAGGATGGATGAGACATGCATCTGGGATCTATTTTAGTGTATAAAAATGTGCTTTTTTTATTTATTTATAAAAACAACAGGTCAATGCCAGTTTATTTGTGATGTCCCAGACCTTGAAAATAAGCTGTCCTTGTTTGAAAGTATGACTCGGGTAACCTCCTGCATGAGTGAGCACATGGTCTAACGCGTGAATCCTGTGTTGAGAAAGTTGCCTATACTCAATTCACGGTAGGAATTACTCTCTGAAAGGTCTTTTTTCCTATCATTATCCTTCTATATAAGGGATTTCTGGTTGAAAAAAAAGGCCTTTCAGAAAACAATTCCTACGCCAAACAGACTATACCTGCAACATAGTATCAAGCTGTGATAGGATCAGACAGATTGTACATTAACAGGGTGTCCAGCATGCTGTAAAACGGAATTGTCAGTGAAGAGTCGGAAATTTTATAAAAAAAATTGGAATTTTTACATATTGTCTATAAACAGTTAAGCCACATATTTTGATTCACAACAGTCAAAATAACACTTTTCTTCTCGTTAATACCATCTTGGAATCACTTTCACACTGTTGTCTTTGTTGAGCAGACTAATCACATCTCAAGGTCAACAAATGAGTTTTGTGTGTTTCCACCCTTCTGTGATGCGTCTTTAACCAAAGTTGAGTCATGGTTATTCGCATGCATGAAATTTGATTAGGCCTACATTTTAAGTAGAAGGAACTATCTCACAACTATTTTAAATAGTTCTTGCTTGAGGCAATCTTTTAATGTCTCAATACGATTTTACTGAAATCTATTTTTTACTTAAAATAGTCCATTTAACCTAAGGCAGAAATCGTTTAGTCCCCTTATTGAGCGACACAATTTCAGAATGTGTATGTATCTAGGAAAAAAAACTTTATATTAATCTGTGATCTTAAAAAAGATTTTCGTGATATATTTAATATTGATATATAATGGTAAATTGGATCTGGACACCCTGGTTGAAACAAAAAGCATAAATTGTTAACTAATTCTAAAAAAAAATACATTGTCTACATTCTTTTTATTTTATTTTTTTCTCCCCCTCTACAAGTCAAGCTATTTGGTTTATTTACAAAAGTGACTGGTAGCAACAATCTTAACTGCCAAGATGTAGATTAAAAATGTCATCTCAAGCAAATGTCTATCTAGATTATGAAAGAAAAATATAATTTTGAAATAAATTAAGAATGCAAGTCAATGCCATCTAGGTGTGAATAGTAGAGAGAGTGTTTATATTCGTCAGTGGAAGAGGGTAAGTGTTATCAGCACATAAAGAAGAGACGACACAGGGTTAAATACATTTCTTCCCTTTCTTTCTATTTCGTACGGCGTCTGATTGCCAAACCCTTCCTTCACCTCTGACAAGACGTGTATTAAACACAACTTGTGAATGTTGGGAATGTCAGGCCTCCACCGTGGTTCGGATCCCACGTTAAACTGTAGGTCCTCCATTTCATCTCACCGTCACCCTACCCATTACACATTAGCGTAAGTGCGTATAACCCGAGCGGGTAGTAAGACGCAATAATAATAATAATAACTGTACAGTGACTTATATGTGTGATAGTGCTTAGAGTTTTTCGGTATGTCCTGCTTAGCTCCAACCTGCTTTGTAAAACTGCATCGAAATCCCCAAGTAGACAACATCACTAAACTGGATTGCCGGGGGTGGGTAGATTGGAGTTGGAATCCCATTCGGGTGTTTTTTCCTAAATGATTTCTCACCCTCCCAACACACAAACTTGAGGAGGGTCAATGTGGGTTCTTGTGAACAGGAGTAATTGTGAATATTTTTTTATTTTCAATATTAGTGGAAAGAAAAATATATATTTTTTTAAAATGTTGTTAGTTTTATATCACCTGTAAAAGGATCATTCATTTATCTTCACGTTTTCATATAAAGATGAGTTTTAAAAAGTTTTTTTTAAGGACATGAACAGTTGTGAACCCTTATTTTTGGCCGTAATATTTTGGAACTGGGCAAAAGTAAACAGCATAACATGCTATTCATTCGCAAACTTAGTATTTTTCCTAGTGGCATTCACAATTACCCCCCACTTCCAGGGTAATTTTGAACAGACTATTGATCAGTTATTTATTAGCTGCAAAAGTATATATCTTGAGATGTTGAACTTTAAACCATTGGTTCATTTCATGTTCAAAATACAAGTTTTTTTATAAATTTGAAAGCTTAGGTAGACTCATCAAAAAGCGTTCACAATTACCCTATTAGCGTTATCAATGTGGATGCATTTAACCCAAAGGAGAACTAACACCTTTTTTTTAGGGTCTCCCATCTTGTTTACACATTCACTCCGTCATTTCAAGGTTTGCGGTCACAAATGTGGTTCTGTTTCTAGGCACGCCCTTGCAAAATTGTTGAAATGTCAACTTCAAAAACTGGTAAGCACGGCCACGCCAAAGTTCATCTTGTAGGTATAGACATCTTCTCCGCCAAGAAATATGAAGATATATGTCCCTCGACTCATAACATGGACGTGCCTTTTGTGAAACGAGAAGACTACCAGGTAAAACTAGAGTTTCCTATTGGTTTATGTTAAAAATTACTTAAAAGGGTTATCATCCCAGTTTGTGGCCAGGTCAGTTTAGTAATAATTCTCCATCTTCCTCCATATTTTCTCCTCTAATCACTTCCGTGCTTCTCCTCTCACTTCCGTACTTGCTAGGATATGCTTCTCCCATCTATTTAATGTTCCCTCGTCTTTTTCCTGCATACTTAATCTCCCATTTTTCTTTTTGGTATTCCCTACTTTTCCATCTATCATATCATCTTATTCTTGGTTACTCTGCTATTTTATGTACTCCCTGTGGCTTTAGAAAGAACTGTACACTTATCTCAAGAAAATAGTGGCAACCCTTGTGAGAGTAGATCTTGTAACTTTTGCTAGCTTTAAATTGCGACCACTATGCTGGATGGACTATTAATTGTTGTTAGTGGGCTTAGACTGGTTCTTAAGGGGCGGCAGATATAATAAATGCAAGATAAGGCCACCGTTTTTGTAATTTTTATAGCAAAAATATCGTTCACTTACAAACATAAAAGTTTAATTTTCTTCACACAGTGATATCGACAGTTGTTGAATATCATTCATGGTAATAGCTGCATTAGATGAGAAACTTTTTTAATGAAGAGTAAAAGTTGTCATTAAACTCCAGGGTGTCCTTGACAGATATTCAACAACTGTTATCCCCATGTGAAGAAAATTAAATTATCTCTTAGCCTTAAGGTGCAGCCTAAGGGAGTGAAGGTATTTTTACAGATTTTATATAATTGCAATTTTTCGGCCAAAATAAATAAAATATTTCTCCAGTAGTAACATAGAGTTTAGTTTTCCGCACATGCTAATATCAACAGATCAAGAGTATCCTGGAATGTTGTCAAAACTTTTTCTCTTTACATGGTGGCTACAGACAAGGAAAACCTGGAAAAGTCAGGGAATTTTGGATAACAGGGAAATGTCAGGGAATTTAACTAAAAATAAGGAAAAGTCAAGGAATTAAAAACATGTGTAAAAAATCGCATTAATTTCGCAACTAAACACTGAAACAAAAGTTAATAATACCTAAATAAAATAACAATTTAATTTTTAAAATAATTGATAAAACCATTTATATTTAGTAGATACAATTTTTTTAATATGTGATTAATAATAAAGAAAAAACGTCATCCACCATTAAAACTGGAAAAATGTAGCCTGGAAAACCTGGAAAAGTCAAGGAATTTTGTAAAATATGTTTTGTAGCCACCCTGCTTTAGTTAAAAAAAAAGTTTTGACAAAATTACAGGACAACCTTGAAAAGATATTCAAGATCTGTTGATATTAGCATGTGCGGAAAACTAAACTCGATGTTGCTGCTGGAGAAATATAATTGATTTATTTTGGCTGAAAAATTATAATTATATAAAAACTGTAAGATTACTCGCGCTCCCTTCAGCCGCACTTTAAAAGCTGCTACAAGACCGACCATATCTCGTGTCCCCCACATCCTCACCCTAAAATAATGTCGTTAGTCGTCTACTTAAAACCATTGTTACCCACCTGTCGAGCCCAGAGTCACTGTTGAGTCTCTTAGATGGCTCATTGGTGCTAAGGGACCTCGTATACAAACCGTCCCAATTCCGATTGGCTGGATGATTTCTACCCTGCCAAGAACCAATTGGAACAACATTTAACTTAATGTGCGTCAGAAGGCATATGGAATGTGGATATGTAACTATTTGCATAAATATGAGCCTCTCGCGAGATTAAAGCTCAAATACATATATGAAGGCCTCGACTTGAAATCCCAATTTTAAGCCATTGGTAACAGTAATTACATAGACTTGTATAGTTGGTAAAAGTGACAAAATTGTACTAAAATTAATTTACTTGAAATAAGGTTATCTTGGTTTTTTTTATGGTGTGACAGATATGGCAAACAAATAAGCATTTGTTACTGTTACCAACCAAGACTTTTATACTATTTTGCCTTTTATGTATAATAAGACGATGTATAAACACTGTACAGTGTTGTAAAGAAAGAGGTAGGAAAGGAGTCCAATTTGAAAGGATAGTTAGGTTAGGCCTAGATAGAAACAAACACACTTCCCTCTTCTTAAACCTTAACACCACATTCCTTCTCATATGAAGTCAAATTTAAAACTCAAAAAACAAAAGTATATGTTATGCAACTAAATGCTTATAGAATAATTTGAAATATAATTGAAATCTTGCAATGTTGCCAAATTGATGTAACATAATGAAGGCTTGAATAAATAAATAGCTTGCTGAAAAATAAAAGTTTGTTATTAATTTATCGGCAAGCTATTTATCAATCTATGTCTTCATTATGTTATATCAATTTGGCAACACTGCAAGTTTTTATATTGTATTTCAAATTATTTCAGAATTGTGTAGTTCCATACCATATCTTTCTTTGTGTGTTTTAAATGTGTGTTCATATGAAAAAGGAATATTTCCAGAAATTTAAAACACTGTGGAAGTGAGAATTGGGAAATGTAAGAGTTTAAGAAGAAATGAAGGGGGAAGAGAGAAGTGTGTTTTTCTATTTAGGCCTAACCTAACTCGTTTCGCGAGTTGGCTTCCTTCACTATCAATTACTTTGCAATATAATAGTGTTTCTACAACGTTTGATTATACAGTTCCAAGCCGTCAGCCACTAAATTGTTTCATCATATTTTACCAATAAATCCTGACAAGATTTTACGAAACTTGATTTCTTGAGAAAGATAATCTCGCAAATTTCCCCCCTTCCTTCAACAGTCTTGATTTGCGGGAGTTGAAACGGTGATATTATGTCCGTAGCTCACCGATATATCCGACGACGGTTACCTTTGCTTGATGGCGGACAACGGAGACTTGCGGGAAGACCTGAAGATTCCCGAGGGAGAACTGGGACAGCAGCTGCGTGCCGACTTTGAGGCCGGCAAAGAGCTGCTGGTGAGTTGGAATAGTGGTCGTATTACCTCGACAGATGTGATTGTTGTACGTTAATTAACAATGAAATGTGGTACTAATTAAAACTGGACTGCCGATTACTAGAAGATCGGGAGGGTTCATTTTCCGGTTATATGTACTGAGGGTGGTTTGCCCTGGATAAATTCCCACTTTTCCTTTTTGACGTGACATGCATGACGCATAGGCCTATTAGACCCACACAAACGGGACCAGGCAATTGACACTTGGCGCGTGTTCAGCTGAAAAACAACGTTGTGCCCAATAGCGGACGTTATGTAAAAAGATTGTCACATATTATTAACAACGTTCTAATAGGCAACGTTATAGCAGGACTTATGTGAAATAAATAGATTAGGACTAGTTATCCTTTGATCAACTTTAATCATCATTGAAGGATTATAATTTATTTTAATAAGAATACAAACAGATATTTTTTTTTAATAAAGACTAAAATAACATGCTTAATGATTAAACATAGGTGACCTGGCGGTCTAAAGGGTAAGGTGTCAGACTTCTATGCTGGCGGCCGGGGTTCGATCCTCGGTCCCGGCAAGGATTTATTTGATTACCAAACCCCTCCTTCACCTCTGACAAGACATCTTGTGAATGTGGGGAATGCCAGGCCTCCACCGTGGTTCGGATTCCACGTTAAACCGTAGGTCCTTCACTTCACCTCACAATCACCCTACCATTACACATTAGCGTAAGTGCGTATAACCCGAACGGGTAGTAAGACGCGGTGCGAATAATAATAATTAAACATACATTGGATATAGTGAACTCAATAATGCCTAAGTATGTTTTATTATTATTTCCTTTTATATATATATATATATATCCATTATCTATCTTCGCATAGAAAACAAGAAATAGATTCGATTCTTGCGATAGATCGATTTCTGAGAATACATTCTATTTAAAACACGGACATATTTTGGACTCTTGCAATATGTTCATTATCAATTTATTAGGCAGGACTGCATTTGAACATTTTTACAATCACTATAATAACATATTTAAAAAAAAATAAACTCTTAGTTAAAATATTTAAACCCATTAGCAAGTCGCTATTTGATTCTTAAAACTCGAGAGCGCTTACTAAGCGATCGGATTACCTGAATCGATTTTAAGCAATCAATATACAATACATAGGCCGGTAGGCATAAATGAACAGTCTTATCGGTTTCTTATTTTTCATGAGACCCAACAAAATGTCTAACTAATCATATGCAATAAATTTGGGTTCTTTGCATAGTTTAACCTAATTAAAACCAGTTGGGTAGTAAGAATCAACAGTATCTTTATCACTATGGTGAGTAAATGTAATATACGTCATGGCGGCCGACTTTGTATCGTGTGATCTTATTTCTGTTTGAAAAAAGCCATAATTTGTTTTATTTATTTTGAGTTTATTTGTAATTCTAATTTTGATTTTCGGTTAATTAAAATTCTAGTTTTGATTTTCTGTTAATTAAAATATTTACAAGACTGTTCATGAGTGAAAGTTTTATAAATGAGCGTGTGCCGAAACAGTCGAGTTCAAGTTCCCCATAGAGCTGGGAAGGTGGGGTATTAGGCACGTAATATTTTCCATACCTAATTATATTATTTTATATATAATTTCATGCTAATTTCTTTTGTCTGAAAAAATAAATATCTATCAGGCAAAACCAAAGAAGTGGTATCTATACTTTAACTTAAATCTGGATTGCGCGGGGATTAAAATTTGGAAGTGTAAGTTTATATAAAAAAACTTAGATTTATATATTTATTTAACACTGCGTCTTACTACCAGTTCGGGTCATACGCTTAGTACTAATTATGCTAATGGATTAGGAATTGGGAAGGTTGAATTTAGAGGAAGTGAACTCACATTTGTGTGGAGGGAGAGTAGAAAACCATTTAGGGAAAACCAGCTCTAGCTCACTCGTTTGAGATTTGAACCTCGATCTCCACATCTTCGGCAGTCTGGCTAACTTAAAACTAGCGCGTTAGCCAACTAGGCCACCGAGGCAGGTTAACTCGGATCAAAACGGTCGTGTTAGATAAGCATTAGTTGAACACAAAGGTCATGTTTGAATCTTAACTGCTTGAAACACATTTAATTGTCAAGATAACTCTTTGCAGATCATGTCAAGTGACTCCAAATGTAATTTGCTTGGTGCTTCTAACTTTCTCTACCATTTACCCCTTTTATTATAAATAGTAAACCAACCTATTTTAATTCAGACCACGGCTTTGTAAATATTTATACGTGTGTTTTTCATCATGGCCTCTTACATTGGTGTTCGAAATAACCATCTTGTTTACTTCAATGGTCTTGGGGTGGAGTGTTATGAGGTGCAAATCTTATGACCATTTACTGTGAAAATTCTATAACTGACAAACTATTTGATTTAATAAAACTAATAAAAAATAATGGCATGTGGTAGTCCTTTTAAAAATATTTGAGTTTCTGCATTTGCGTTGATTGCGAGCCTAGAGTCACAGCCTTGCCCCTTTATTAGCAGGTTCGTGCTATAGGTACTCGTAGATAAACAGTCTGCCTTATGCCCTGCCTTGTTAACTTGTGACATAAGCAGGTACCTCTGGTTAGAGACATAGCTGGACTCGCGCCCCAATTTTTGGGAACACAAACAGTTCGTTGTTATTACTATTATTACTATGTGCAAAAAAAAACTACATTTGCTTTGGGGAAAAATTCCTGCTTGACAACTACGAAAAGCTTCACCAATAAAAACCTTGAGAACCAAAACACTCAATTTATGGTCAATGAATCCCATTCTGAGCAGTCGGACACATTACAAATTAATATTCATAAAAACCAAAGTGATTGTCTCGTAATCTGTAATAAATAACAAAAGCTATCATATTAAAACTAGATTTGAGTCGAATCCAAATCTTTTTTTTTATCTTCGAATCTCAGATACCTGGAAACAAATTATCACATAAGAGTAATATGAATATAATAAAAATAGAAATGTTGACTAAATGTTAACATTCATTTCTTTCCTTTTTATTATAACATTCATACGTTTTGTTTTGTGTTAAATTACTGGTCTGGGGACTGGTTGTTAAGTCTATCGGGTATAATTATAACTGGTTTCGAACCATCCATGAGCTGTATTTTTAAGCTCTAAAACAAATTTCACTTTAAAAAATTATTTTTCCTTAACCTTTGCAAATAATTTTAGTGCATAAAGTTAGATCCAAAATAAATTTATATTTTTTGAGTTTTATTTTATTTATTTAGCATCGCGTCTTACAACCCGTTCGGGTTATACACTATAAGTACTAATTACTCTAATGGATTAGGAATTGTGAAGGTTGAATTAGAGGAAGTGAACCTGCATTTGCGTGGAGGGATAGTGGAAAAACATTTTAGGAAAAACCAGTCCACCCGACCGAGAATCGAACCTCGATCTCCCCGTCCTAAGCAGTCTAGTTCAACACGACTAGTGCATTATCAAACTACGCCACCGTCAAGTATAAAACAAATAACAAAAAAATGTCCAAGAATATTTCATGTATTTAATTCGAATGCCCTTTGATTTATTGTTTTAGTTTTGTTCTGCAGTAAATATTCTAGAGATTTCCCCCACTTATTTATAAAATCAAGAAACTCTGTCTTAATATCTTAATAGCGTCCAACTAGGTTGCAACTCTCCTGAAAATTATTTGATAAAAGTTTGCCACATTATATTCACACACTGTCTCCCTACCGTTACACCGAAAGGTAGCAAACTTACATTGACGGATGACACTGTAGCCCTCTCTTATATGCTGTAACATAGAGGAAGAATGCAAGGCAAGCTTGCTGCTTTACAGGGTAAACAAAGGGTGCATGTAAAGAGCCAAGGGAGAAATTTGATTACAAATTAAAAGTAAGGGGGGAAGGTCGTAATACACATATTTTCCTGGACATCTCAAACCCAATGAAGACCCTAAGAGATACTTTTGTCGTTAAAAAATAATTTAAAATGAAAACCTGAGCATAAAGTGCATTAAAAAGCTATCTGACAGATAGGAGCTCTAACTCAATGATTGTCTAACAGCCGGCACCAATACCTTGATATTTGTCTAACAGACGACACCACTAACTCGATGTTTGTCTAACAGACGACACCACTAACTCGGTGTTTGTCTAACAGACGACACCACTAACTCGATGTTTGTCTAACAGACGACACCACTAACTCGATGTTTGTCTAACAGACGACACCACTAACTCGATGTTTGTCTAACAGACGACACCACTAACTCGATGTTTGTCTAACAGACGACACCACTAACTCGATGTTTGTCTAACAGACGACACCACTAACTCGATGTTTGTCTAACAGATGACATCACTAACTCGATGTTTGTCTAACAGATGACATCACTAACTCAATTATTGTCCAACAGAGGGAAGAACTAACCCAATTTGAGTTAAAATTGAACTTGTCCCTCTTTACCCTACAAATACAATACATATGGTTTGCACAGTGTAAAGCAGGGGTCAGCTATAGGTCGATCTCGCAGCAATTTTTATTCAATCACGCAAGAAAACTAGACCATCACTAAAAGACAAGCTTAGTTTGCATTATTCGGCTATGGTAGAGATTACAAGATGGCGTCATAGTTTGATCCGTAAAGGTAAGACTGCTTGCTACCTTGTATGGTCCACTATAGTACAGCTTATAAGATAAAGTCATAGTGTAATCAGTCAAGGTAAGACTGCTGTCTTTAAGGGCAAACAGCGCATATGTTATATATTTCATGTATTTTCTATGAAGGCAAGAACATAAATATTGGAAGAAATGTTGAATTTAAGGAATAAATACAATATGTAAATAAAAAGATATAATTAACAGTAGAGAAAAGGTGGAGGGAGACACGAAGGGTTATAGTGGGAGCTTTGATAAATTTGAATATTCGATCAAAGTTCAAAATTGTTGCTGACCCCTGGTGTGGAGAATAATTCAGCTGGTACTTTCTCATTGGTAGAGCCTTGTAAAAATTGTTTTATTTTTAGTTAAATTTCGTTTTTGGTTCCCACTTTTAGGTGTTTAAGTATTATTTACATATTGAGACAAAATATACGAAATTAAAATTTATTATTGAAACCTTATATATTTGCTTTAAAATTCTTTGTCAAGTTTGTCTGCATCTTTCACAATTATGTAGCCTAAAGTTAGCTTAGACTACAACAAAACTCTAATCAAATTTCTGCCTAATTATTTCTTAATTTGCTGTTTATTTAAAGATTTGTTTTGTAAAAGTGCTGTTATTTCGTTTTATTTCGCTTTTCAAAAACATTGTAAATCATATTTAAAAACTACCAAAGGAAAAAGTACTTGATTCCATCTTTTTATGGCACCTTTTGCTCTATTGCATCTCACCATTTTTACGGGGATCTATCTATATACTGAGGATAATGAATATTATAAATATATTACTTTTTGTAACACATTCCTTAAAAGATCTCGATTTACAGCATTAGCAAAAATTGCGAGCCTAGAGTCACAGCCTTGCCCCTTTATTAGCAGGTTCGTGCTATAGGTACTCGTAGATAAACGGTCTGCCTTATGCCCTGCCTTGTTCACTTGTGACATGAGCAGGTACCTCTGGTTAGAGACAAACTAGGTTATCAAACAATTTTATTACTAGTCTATAACTTTTAAAACAAGTAAATAAAGCATTGAAAGTCAAATGAAATTGGTTTTAGACTGTATTCAAAAATGTAAAAAAATTAACGAGCCTAGAGTCACAGCCTTGCCCCTTTATTAGCAGGTTCGTGCTATAGGTACTCGTAGATAAACAGTCTGCCTTATGCCCTGCCTTGTTAACTTGTGACATGAGCAGGTACCTCTGGTTAGAGACATATTCAAGACTTGAAAACAGGTTCTTAAGCACCGTGCCACGCCTTACTTCCCCCGCTCGGACTGTACACATATTTACTAAGCATGCCAATATGTCAGGGAAAACACAGTCTTCTCAATAAGAATAACAAAAACATTTCACGACTGAGCCAATATACCTGGTTACCTCTTACATTTTAGTTACTAAAGCTCGCACAAAAAGTGCTGTTGGACTATACAAATAGTTTATCCGACTATTATCTATGAAACATAAACATCCTATTTCAAATAACATTTATGTATAGATGTGTCTTTGTGCAAATAAGTGTGGTGAAGGTATGTTTTATGCATAATTTTATATCTAAAATCAAGGTGACCTGGCGGTTTAGAGGTAAGGTGTCAGACTTCTGTGCTGGCGGCCGGAGTTCAATCCTCAGTCCCGGCACAGATTTATCTGATTACCAAACCCTTCCTTCACCTCTGACAAGACATCTTGTGAATGTGGGGAATGCCACGCCTCCCCTGTGGTTCGGATCCCACGTTAAACTGTAGGTCCTCCATTTCATCTCACAATCACCCTACCATTACACATTAGCGTAAGTGCGTATAACCCGAACGGGTAGTAAGACGCGGTGATGATAATAATAATAATAATAATATATTTGAAATCCATTTTTATAAAAAAAATTGCTAAAAATGTTTTCCTGCCTTAAATCTTCATATAAATGTCTCCAAAACTAAAGTGATAAGTTTTGATAAGGATCTGTCAGTAAATGATTGTCAGCTTAGTATGAAGGAAAAACTGTTAACACGATTTGAATGATTTTGGGTAACTCGGCAGAATGTTCTGTAAAAATAGAAGGATATATGATGAAATCGACGGATGGGTAAATACGTCTCGGAGAATAGATGGATGTATGTGGACTACTGCAAAGAATTAAGTTAGCGTCCAAAAGCCAATGATGACAGTATGTTAAAGGGTGTTGGCGCCTACATTGTTTTATGGATGTGAAGTGTGACTTTGTCAGGAGAAATACGAGATCAAGGTGAATGCGGTCTAAATGAAATATCAAATAAATGTATGTGAAAAAAAAAATTGTATGGACAGAGTCGGTGATGAATGGGTGTTGAAGAAGTGCAGTTTGAAAGATGAATCCAATTTCAATGGGAAAGAAGTTGTTAATTGGTTTGAGTATGGATGGTGAGACTATACAAATATATGAAGGTAGAGTGTGTGGATCAAAAGAAAGGGTTAGGCCATGCAAACGTGGCTAAATGTTGTAGACGAATATGTGAAAAAGAGAAAGAGTTTTAAGAATAAAAGGATGCATGACTCGGGTGTATAGATGTTGAAGCGAAGGGAGTATGCGAGGATAAGGAAGTGGGTGGAGAAATTAGTGAGGATGGATTAGGTATGGTTGTGAGAAATATTTTTTCCCTTTCGAGTTTCAGGAACAACCAATTACCTGAATTTCAGGATCTTGTGCAGCCTTAATATTTATATGTTATTACTAACCATATAAATGCCTATTTAAATGTAATCATTACCTAGTTCACATCTTCCATCGAGGGTTTTTGCTTTAATTTCTCTCCAGAATACTGTGAGGGACACATTTTCAGTGACTGCGGGTCGCCAGTCGGAGCACTCTGTCTTAGACCATTCTAGCATTGAAGTGGGTCTCAACTTTTCTTGTTCATTTGTTGGGCCAAAATTCCAATAAATTTAATGTTTCTTAATAGATGTGTTCAATATAGTGTACTTCCTCTGCCCTCGTGTTCTCCACGATCCTCATTACATGACCATACCATCTCACCCTTCCTCTATCTCATGTACTCCAACATCCTCATTACATGCCCATACCATCTCACCCTTCCTCTATCTCATGTACTCCAACATCCTCATTACATGCCCATACCATCTCACCCTTGCTTCCTCTATCTCACGTACTACAACATCCTCATTACATGTTCATACCATCTCACCCTTTCGTCCTTGCCAGATGCGTCTTGCCATAAAATTCTGTTCACTCTGCTGGCCACTAGTGCTCGGGTGTTCTTACACTTACAGGGGTGCTGCTCTTTTCCATAAAAGGTATCTTACAGGGGTGTAGTGATGTGGATACCGATGAATCGTTATCAGATGATTAGTGCATCAGCGATTATTATGTCGATTAATCGATTTTTTAAAGTTAAATTTAGAGCAAAATTTTCTAGCTAAGAGCTTACTGATAAAAAAAATCCGTCTTGGTTGTGGGCCATGTGAAGATTACATAACCAGATAAAGAGATATAAGTTCATACCGGTGATAAAACCCAATCTAGTTCCAACTTTCACAGGTTATGCTTAAAATATATTTTTGTATCATCTCATTAACTCGCATTATTCTCGTAACCATATTTTCAAATAGTTATTAATAAATAATCATAGCATGGACAGTTATTTTTAAGGAATTGATAATAAGTTTTCCACCTCTAGTATCTTACGAGCTTTTAACCCATTCCAATCGCTGTGATGTGTTATTTTGTTCTCAGTGCACCGTTCTGAAGTCGTGCGGAGAGGAGTGCGTCATTGCCATCAAAACCAATACAGCCCTGGACAAATAAAGCGGGTGTGACGGCAATATTTTCTCAAGTCAACGTATGATTTCCCCCAAGAAAAGATGCTAATGTGTGTCACCATCAGGGCATAACGTATGGGAGAAGTCTTGTCTCACCGTTTCCACTTACTAAATTTACCAAATATTTCCTTCAAAATTTAAACTTTAAAAAAAAATAACTGTACTATAGCTTATAAATATAAAGACATGTTTAAAAAAAATTAATATTTAAAAACACTTGGCAAAAAAATAATAAGGGTGTGTCCCAATTAAAAGTATTGCTTTATTAATTTTCTGTTTAAAGTGACCCAGTTGTATAAGAATAAATATAATTGATTTTTTTAACAATATTAATCCAAAGGCTTTTTTGGCTTTTCTCTTTATAAGATTTTTAAATGGGTTGATACTCATCAATAAAAAGAATGTAAAGAAACCTTTTTTTTTTTTTTTGGGGCGAGGAAAATGTTTTGTTGTCTTGGACTAGATCTATTCGATTTAATTTAAAGCCAGCAATATATGTTAGACATGGCCGATTCAAGCGTCTGCTCTCAATCCTTTGTCGGGTTACCTTCACTGCAGAGGGAGAAAAAAATATATGTGTGTTAACACAATACGGCCTCTATGATTCATGACACTAAATGGGTATAAAGCTTTTCATGTGTATATCTCTGTTGATAATGCTGGCAAAATTATTGTGAGAAGAGATTTTTCGTGTGCGAATGAGAAAAAAATTTAGTCGGACAGTACAAATCATGTTGAGATTTTTTTCCCCCCTCCTATTTTGTTAATATAGTGTCATTTAAAAAAATATAGTATTTTTTAATTTGAGGGGCAAAGTTATCTGTTTTAAGCTCTTTTTTTTTATAAATTTGAATGTGATATTGCATTGTTCATGTATTCTTTTGTTGTGTGGGGGGGAAAATTGCCCTGATGAGGGAAAAATAAACTGAATAATTGATATGTTAACTTGCTGTGAGTCACTTTATAGTTGCAGCTTTATTGGATTTCCAGATCATATATATGGTATTTTACAATGTTGTTTTCTCTTTAGGCGTCGTCTTTTACAGTCTTAATGAAGCTGGCTTGTTTTGTTTATCTGAAAATGGCTTTGTGGATGAAAAATGGAATGATGGAAAATGTTTTTAAAGCTGTAATCTATGAATGCTGTAGCTGTTAACAATTTTGTTTATATATATAACACTGCTTCAATTTTATTTTTATTTCATGAAAGCTATACTATTGTATTATTCATTGGTGAAATAAGTTTTTTTTAGGTAACAATAAATATGTATAAGAATATGGAACTGAGGGTATATATTTTGTCTTTACTAAAAAAAAATCTTATTTGATACCTCCGATGATTTTGAATTTGTTTTTTAGATTTCCATATGTGGGAACAAAACTATTGTTATGAGACAATTTACTATGCTCTTGGAGATTTGATTATATATCTTCAGGCACTGCAGAATATCATTTAATATAATAAAGATATTTCAAATTGAAGTTTGTGCTTTTTATCTTGAAGGGTGTTGTGCCAGACGGTTAACCACTAATCACAGGAGAGCTCTCATTAATCAATCAGGTGATACAATAACATTCTCACGATTGTATAAAACCTTTTTTAAGTTGGAGGTGTCATGATTTTTTTCTATGTTTTTCCGGTTCTTAAATTTTAACCCCAACCTTGCATGAAAAAAATGTTAAATTGTTTATATACTTGCCATTTTCAATTGTAAATTTAAAAAAATAGATAAATTGACCACTAAAAACACAGAAGATTTTCACTTTTGGGTTTGAAAGCTAAGAATTAAGTTTGGACATTTATACTTTTTTAAAAAACATGCTATATTTTTAATGGAACAAAAGTTTTAAAATGAAAAATAATTTAGTCGTTTGCCATTTTAAAACTCTTT
>CABFOW010001665.1:75819-91957 GCA_902141385.1 Timema californicum
TTTTTTTTTTTTCCATGAACAAAATGTGTAATGTCTCCACGCTTAGTAACGTAACCTCAAGTTGAAATAATTTCCATCTTGAGGAAATCGAGTTGGTTGTGTTTGTGTAGTTTTTTTAAAGGGTTATGCTTTGAACGGCGATTTTTCTCTTGAATTGCATCACAATTGAGAAGGTAGTGAAGCCTTAAAAATGTCTTAATGTAATTCTGAAGAGAGATATATTTATAAAGAACGGGTAAATACTAAATGACTGATGTGAAACAAGCTGAATGTACTCAAAACATTTGGTTGAAAATGTTTTTAATTTGTCATAGAATAGCATTAAAAGTCAAACAAACTTAACTGTCTACATTTTTTTTATTTGTTCTGAAGTGAAAATTACAGAGTGGAGTTGAGTTTGAATCCACTATTTTATTCATTTGAATCTCCAATTTACCCTTGAATCCGATTCTTGGAAATAATTACGATCTTAAGAGGAAATATAAATAGTAACTTAATGTTTTTTATTATTATTTAGTACTGTGTCTTACTACCCGTTAGGGTTATACGCTTTAAGTACTAATTACGCTAATGGATTAGGAATTGGGAAGGTTGAATTAGAGGAAAGTGAACCCGCATTTCTGTGGAGGAAGAGTGGAAAACCATTTGGTGGGAGGAAGACAGTTCACCCGACCGAGATTCTAACCTCGGTCTCCCCGTCCTCAGCAGTCGAGCTCAACACAACTGGCGTGTTAGCCAACTACGCCACCGAGGCGGGTAAAAAAAAACGAGTATTCGTCTGAGAAAGATTTGAACCTCGATCTCCCCAACATCGGCAGCCAAGTCTACTGTGAGAGTAGCGCGTTTGACCGTGCGGCCACTGAATCGAACTTAATGTAAACATTATTTCTTATAATCCATTCATTCATTCAGTTAAGTGGTAAATTACTGGCCTGGGACCTGGTTGTTAAGTTCATCCTATAATTATTATTGACTTCTGAACCACCAATATTATAGCTATTGAAAATTTATATATTTATTTAGGATTTCAGTATGGTGTGCCACAGATTTTCTCTTTTATCTCGAAATAAAAAGTTTTACTCAGAATTTGTAGGAATTGTATTTGATAGTACTATAACTTGCCAATGATAAGCTATTTTGTATCTGAAATAGTTGCGGAAATATAATCAAATTTTGAAATTTACGCTAAAGTAAAGTACCCTCAAAAGTTAATTTCAAGTCTTCACAGTGATAAATTACTGGCCAGGGACTGGATTTTGTGTCTTGCATATGAAGCTACGACAGGCCTAGCAAGCCAGCAGTGGAAAATAAATAGCTTGAATAAAAAATTGACCACAGGATGGAACCAGAAATGGATGTAAATCTCAATACTCAGTCTAAATATTTATTAATTCCTGTTGTCAAAAAAATGAGCACTTTAAAGCTTTACTGGTGTAAGGTGCTCTTCATGTCCCATTGTGGTTTAACTACCCAATAGCCCATTGTTTTAGAATAAAATCTTTCTTGCATAGGAGAGACATAATTTTACAATGTATTTACACCCAATAATGACTGCAAAAGTCAGAAAATTTTAAAATATAATTTGGCTAGACACTTTGCTCCAGTTTAATGATTGACTTTTTATTATAATTTACCTAGCTAACATGCTAGCTTTGTGTTGAGCTAAACTGCCAAGGACAGGTAGTAAGACACGATGATAAGTAGTATTATTATTACTTTTTGACACCGTGTTCATTAGAGTTCTAAACTTATGTCAGGGTGAGAATGGCCAAGTGGAAAAACACCAGACCAATCTGTCATTGGTGTTCTAGTCTATTGTAAAACTGATGCCTTAGTCCTTGAGGTCACTGAAGTGTTTATTTTGTTTTTTTTTAGTATTTAAATTTAGGAGCAAAAGAAGGTGGGCCTAAGTTTTAAGTGTTTCCACTGGTTCCACACCCTCAAACTCGCTATCACCATCACCTCATTTCATCGAGACAAGGAAAGAACCTCCATGGAAAGGTACTATTAGTACAATAGTACGTCCCCTGGGCAACGAACGGTACATTAGCACTGGCTAATCTTTCCTCAAACTGAGCTATAAATTGATGTAACCTAGACATGATATTTTTATTATCTAGAATCAACCGCCTCTAAAACTGAAGTTTTAACTCCTTCAGGTTTCTGCTATGTGGGAAAGCACTGAAAATCTTTGCAGGCTTTTAGAAATCTCGGATTATGTATGAAGTGGTTTGAGATTCTTAATATTGTTTTCAGCAAAATTTAGGCAGAAGCTGTTGCCATTTAAAAAAGTCTTAAGCTCAAAGGGTTTTTAAAAAAATATGTCATAATTTGCATTAAACCCTATAAAATAATTTTACGTTATCCTAAAAAAAATTCTGTCGTGACTCAGGTTTCTAACCTTTTGCTTTAATCTCGGAGGTACACATTTCTTCATAAAGCGTCAATATTTTTCCAGTACAAATAAGAGTTTAATTTTCTTCACACAGTGATATCTACACTTCTTTTTTTTTCCCTCTAATACTGCTATGTTCATAGCAAATATTCAACAACGGTTTTCAATGTGGGAAGAAAATTAAACTCTTATGTTTCTACTGGAGTAATATTTTAGATTACCAAACCCTTCCTTCACCTCTGACAAGACATCTTGTGAATTTGGGGAATGCCAGGCCTCCACAGTGGTTCGGATCCCACGTTAAACTGTAGGTCCTTCATTGCATCTCACAATCACCCTACCATTACACATTAGTGTAAGTGCGTATAACCCGAACGGGTAGTAAGACGCGGTGCTAATAATAATAATACTACAAAAACACTAGAATCTTTTTATCATCCCCTTCCATCCCACCTTAAAGAGTAAAATGAATTATGTATGCTATGTGAACCAATAGTTGTGATATAGTCACTTGTAAGGTCTCTCGTTACACTCCCGGAGCTAAACACGTATGATCATTTTAATTTTTCTAATAGTGTCATGATTGAGAAAAGTAGAATTTAAAATTAATGTTTGAATGAAGGGAACGTCAGGAACCACTTGGGGAAAATCTAAGAGATGGCTCAAATCTTGAATCCAAACTTTAAATTTTCAAATTATTATTATTATTATGTAAAATTGAATTTGAAAGATGAAAAAAAGTTCTTCAAGTCTTAGTACTACTCGCAGCCAAACTTTATTGAGTAAACTAATCATACTAAGACAATTGTGTCCTACCTACCTCGGTGGCGCAGTTGGCTAATGCACTAGTTTCGTGTTGAGGAAGGGGAGATCGAGTTTTGAATCTTTTGGGTGAATTGGGGAGACTTCCTAAATGGTTTTCCACGCAAATATAGGTTCACTTCCTCTAAATTCAACCTTCCCAATTCTTAACCCAGTAGCGTAATTGGTACTTAACTGTATAACCCAAATGGGTAGTAAGACGCGGAGATAACTTCTTTTTTTTAAATTAATTATTTTTTATTATGGTGCCCAAACCCCAAGCTGGAGGATCGGCTGTCGGCGACTGACTATTCAACATATTAGCAGCTATCCTTTTGAACTTAGGACAAAAACAAATTTAAGGTGTTCAAAAAATGTGTTTACAAAGATGAGACTGCTGGGGAGTGGAGGAGGTTACAATGATGAGTTACATACCCTGCACTCATCACAAGACATTGTTAGGATAATCAAGTCTCGTAGATTACAACAGACAGGACATGCAACGTGATTAGGAGAAACTAGAACCTTGTTCAGAGTATTGAATTGCAAACACTATGGGAAGAGGCCAGTGGGTGGAATAAAGAGACGGGTATAATAGAGGTGGACTGGATAGAACTAGCTCAAGATAGGGATAGGTGGCAAACTTTTTTAAGTGTGGCAATGAACCTTCGATTTCCTATTGTAATAAAGTAAATAAGTGACTCACCCAACTATCCATATTATAATTACTTTTACTAATTGCTTATAATTGTATCGTGTCAAGGTCTTCATAATCATATATGATATACTTTTTTGAAATGTATACAAATCTCTAATAAAAAAACTTGTGTAGAAAAAAAACATCAGCTCTATTAAAGTCCATTTTAAGAAACTTTTTATTACTAAAAAATAGTATCCCTCCATTTTGAAGTTTAATCTTGATTCAATGCACTAACAGTGATTTTTAGCCATTAATAGTTTTTCATCATAGTAATTAACATTATTTTAATAAATGTTTAGTTAATAAAATTATTAATTTTAGATTTTAGGAGGGTTTGTCAACTAGCTCCGGAAGATTGGGATTCGAATCCCAGCAGGTTCACAGTGAATGGTTTACCAAATAAGTGCTTTTTCACCCTCTCTTACGGCACATACCGGTGCATCACTAGCCTCTGTTACATCGGCTGAGCTAAGGTGTCGGGTTCATGACTTGGATATTAACTTGATTATATTACAGACATCAAATTGTCCCGTGGCCACTAATTGTTCATCATAAAATGGGCATCTCCTATTTCACTAATAAGCTTTTATACTTTTCGGCCACACCTAGAATTGAACTGTACACGTTTAGTTCAGCAAACAGACACATTGACAGAGATAAGGTGTCAAGACTTTAATAACATTCATACCCGCCTCGGTGGCATAGTTGGTTAACGCGCTAGTCATGTTGAGCTCGGCTGCTGAGGACGGGGAGATCAAGGTTCGAATCTCAGGTCGGGTTAACTGGGGGTGGTTTTTCCTAAATGGTTTTCCACTCTCTCTCCACGCAACTGTGGGTTCACTTCCTCCAATTCAACCTTCCCAGTTCCTAATCCATTAGAATAATTAGTACTTAAAGCGTAACAACCCGAACGGGTAATAAGATGTGGCGCTAAATATTATTAACATTCATGATCCATGGTTTAAGTTCTACAATTTGGTTGGAGACTTTCTTAAATAACTACAACTTTTTACAAGTACCAGTATGTGTAGAACTACCCATTTGCTTGAATCCATGGGTTTTTATGTGGGGAGGTGGCAGGGGTAGACAAACCACTTACCCAGCCAGACCCATAATAATTCTACGCTCATGTTAATGACGCATTAATTAAAATGTTCATCTTACCACAAAAAAATAATAAACTAATATAACCTGTTAAAACTAGAAGAAAAAAGTGGATTAGGAAAAGGAATGAAATAATATTTTGTGGATAATCTGAGAAGAAACTTGAAAATGTTTATATTCGTTTTTGGTATTTTAGGGGATGCGAGAAAGGGTTTTTTTGTGATTTTTATAACATTTTCTTGGACAAAATAAATCAAATATTTCTCCAATAGAAACATACTTTTCTTCACATGGTGATATCAACAGTTGTTGAATATATCATGAGCATAGCGGCATTAGATGACAAACTTTTTAAATTAAGACAAAAAGCTGTCGTTAAATTCCAAAGGACGCCCTTGACGTATTCAACAACTGTTGATATCACCACGTGAAGAAAATTAAACTGTTTGTGCTGGAGCAATATTTGATTTATTTTGACCAAAAAAAAAAGTTATGCTATAAAAACTACAAAAGAGACATTTCTTGCGTCTTGTATATCCCCACCTTAATGTCAGTCAGTGATTAATATTTAAATCGAATTTATAAAATTCTGTAAAGTTAAAAAAGCATATTAATTTAATTTTGGTTTAGATTGAGTTTTTAGTCAAATCTGTTTATTTATAAAATGAAAATGTTATGACTTTCGTTACTCCTCAAATCCCACAAACAATTTTGTTTTAATAAAACAATAAGACAATTTTTCAAGTTTAAAATATATATATTTATTTTGTATCACAGATTTGCTTGTAATACAATATTATATATTTTGATGCATAACCAGGAAAAAAAACATGTTATCAAAATATTGAATCATTATTAATTAGATCAATATCACAGGTACATTTATTATCACATAATAGCTTAGACATTTTGTAAAAGTTTGTCAAGATTATTTATTTTTTTTCCTCTCGTAATTCTTTTAGTTAATCCAGTAATGTTACACTTAACAAATATAATTAATTAACATTCACCCCTCAAGTTTTAAAGCTATACAATTAAAGGTGTCACTTAACATCACCTCTTATTTTGAGATCAACAACAAACTTTTAACAGCAAAAGATTTAAATAAGCAATTCATACTTTGCCAAAAAAAATAATTAATAAAACATTGCAAATTATCATTTATGCTTTACATTAGCATATAGGTCCATGAAAACATGTTTGATATATTATATATTATATATATATATTTATTTATTCAAAAAAAGGCACTAATTTTTCAGTCTTTAAATTCTACTTCTTGAAATGAAATTATTATTTACACTAAATCAATATTCTGTGAGTCTGTAGGTTATTTGAATGTAGCAGGCTTTTTTTTTTTAATTAAGAAAGACTTTCAGTGAGATTTCCCCTATTTAAAAAAAATAGTTTGGGTTTAAAAAACATTTTGATCTCATATAATATTTATTTACCACGGTCTCCAAACAGGTTCGGACGATTTACAAGACGTAACATCGGCCACTTTGAGAAGTCCGCCCGCCGAATAGGTCATCGAGGCCGGCGAGTTGGAGTTCCTGGCGCAGCCGCTAGATGTCGTCGAAGACGCTGGGGTCAAAGGCATGGCGTAGTAGGCTGTGACGGGAGTGGAGGCGCCACCGTCGTCTTCGTCGCTACACGCGGACAGAGGCGCCGCCGGCGACCCAGGGGGCGTGCCGGCGTGGGCGGACCCCACCTGGACGGAGAGGGGCAGCGTCTTGTCCATGTCGTTGAGGCGGTGTCCCAGGTGGGTCATGAGTTTAGTGCCCAGGTGGACGTCGACGCCTGGCGTGGCGGCGAGACAGCGCGACACCTCGGTGGCGCAGTGGGTGAAGCCNAACATGGGTTTTATAACCTGAGGAACACGACCGTTAGTCAACTGTTCTAAAATGCGCTTCATAGCCTGAGGAACACAACGGAACACGACCGTTAGTCAACTGTTCTAGCATGGGCTTCATAACCTGAGGAACACAACGGAACACGACCGTTTGTCAACTGTTCTAGCATGGGCTTCATAACCTGAGGAACACAACGGAACACGACCGTTTGTCAACTGTTCTAGAATGGGCTTCATAACCTAAGGAACACAACGGAACACGACCGTTTGTCCAATAGGCTGCTGTTATTTTTAGTCAAACGTCTAATGGCCTGCCGTTGGTCAACTAGCCAAAAGCTTGTTAGTCAATTATTCAATAGGCTGCCCAATTGGTTAGTCAGTCAAACGAACTATCAAGTAAACTGTCAAGATGACTATAAATATTTAATAGTTTACTTTTAGCCAACTTTTCAATAGATTATTATCACTCAACTACACAACTGTCGGAAGTTATTTTTGTGTTAAAATGTTATCATCGAAAAATCCAATGCTATTTAAAAAACACACCATTGGCTTCATCACAGTAACAAATCTGTTGCGCGGTGTTCAACTGTTCGATAAATGCAATTTCCCTTCCTAGATTGGTACAGATTTGAACATTACCTTGTTATTCAATTATTATTTTTTTGTTCAATAATAATTAATAATAAGAAATAATTAACAGCATGATAAATGAGCTATTTTTTTTTTTGCATTAGCACACTCCTGTAAAAAGAGTTAATTTACTAAACTTTCCGTTTGTAAATGAGAGAAATTAAAGAGCCAAATTCATAAATAACTATTCAATTATCGAACTCTTAATTCAATAATGAAATAAACCACACCTAACCAGTAACAGTAGTTAGCAAATTAATTAGTTTAAAACAAAGGAAGAACGCAGTTAAATTTGAATGGTCGCAAGAGAACGAAACTGAATAAAATAATAAATTTGAAAAGCAACATTGAAAAATTGACCCGACATCCCAAGTTAGGTGTTTAATTAAATAAGCTCCGATAACGTTTAATGTTGAACCCAAATAACTACAAAATCGAATAAATATTTTAAAAGTCGTCTATTTGAGAACAACAATGAAGACTCCAAAACCTCCCATAAATCGCTAAAAATAAAAAGTTATTTTGTGTTGACATGTTCTATTTAACTGCTAATTAATATAGTTTTGTCGACACGTTTTATGCAAATAAACTCTCTTTATAATTAGGAAAATGTATTGTAACTACCTTTCTGTATTGATATGTCCTAGAGATGGGTTGCATCTGGTCCATTTCAACTGATGTCACCATGGTTTCGTGAAGCATTGTAGTCGGTTGAAGATTCAAATCAACAATTCGAACACAACAAATTTAATTTACTGTCCCCACTTAAATAACATTTGTAAATATATATATAAGTAATAATAAAAAACACTATAATCAATAATACAACAATGAAATAACTTTGGAGGGGGAAAAAAAATATATAAACACGAAAGAACGATACGTCAAAAACAAACAAATGTGTGCGCGTGTGTAAACTTTGTTGAGTACGAAGAGCACAGCACGACGAACTGGAGTAGAATGAACGTGGAGGGGGGGAAAGGCAGTCGCTTATATAGGGGAACCAGGTGTGTGCCCGGCCCGTGCCGTAGTCTTGAGACCGTGGGAAAGTGAGTCGGACCAGCGTTCCCACACAACGCGCGCGCCACCTGTGCCCGGGTGTTGGTCGATGAGTTGGACGAGGGGAGGGGGTAGGTAAAGTAGTCACTTCCCCTTCGCCCCGCGCGACGGCATGTTACCCCTCCACCCCCCTTCCAGCCCTTCATTGCTAGCTTCCAGCACACTAGACACGCGTCATACTCGCGACGTTTTGGCGAACATACAAAAAAAAAAGAGAAAGAGAAAGAGAAATTAATAATTCATCTGTCTTGTTCTCTCTGCGTGTCGATATGTCATCATAACTATTAGTACGACTGACTCCATACTTAATTTCTGACATGCCCCGTTTCACCGTAGCCCAGCATGAGATGAGTGCTTTGAAATTTAGTCTCCGGTTCGATCCCGTACAGTGACAAATACTACTATAATATATTTGAATTATTCGTGCTACAGTTACTATCAAAAATGCATCTAATTTTATTTTTTTTCTGTTCAGGTAATACGCATATGTTCTTATTACGCTAATGTGTTGGGATGAGGAAGGTCGAATTTGAGAGGAAGTGTGCCCGCATTTGCGTGGTCGAATAGTGGAAAATCATTTAGGAGGGGGGAAAACACTCATTACACTCGACCGGGATTCGAAACCCGATCTCCCTGTGGTCTTTTTTTTTTCATTCAGACTTTTATAAAATGATATAACAACTTAAAATGCATCTTTTTAAAACACAAAAATATAAAATAAATATTTTTTACTATTGATTCGCCATTTGTAATGTTATCTATGAATCATTGATTCAAAAATACTTTGCAATTTAGGCAGTCGTCCGTCTAAGGTGTTTTGTGGTCGGCTGAAACTTGCTATTTTCGTGGCCTATGATATTACGAATCATTTGTTTTAGTGTATCATATTAAAAAAAAATAAGATTGAGTGTTGTGCAGCATCGTAATAAAAAAAAGGTAGATGGGTAATCTGTACCCACTCAAATTTTTATTTATGAGTACATCATGAAATTTGTACCAACCCGAATTTTATGATAAAACGACTATCCATAGTTAAAAGTCGGGAGTATTTGAAAAATCTATAAAGGGCCTATATCTGTGTGGAAGCTTATTGTGATCTTTGGAAGAAGATATACATCTAAGGCGACATTCAATTATTACGTAAGCACATTTTGGGGCATTTTTAATCCCTCCTCCCCCTCCCCTTGTAGGTAAAAATAGGCAAATGCCTGACCCACGCCCCTCCCCACCTGCTTACATAAGATTTGTCAAATTTTTGTCATTTGTCCACAGGAATAACCATTCTTTTTTTCATGCAATTTTGTCTTTAGACTGAACATTGTAATAACGCGATGATAAAAAATAAATAAAAAAACTCATTAAATTTATAAATTGCTGGTAATTTTATTAACATAGAGGTGTAAATTAATATTGTGAAATAATTGACGATTAATACTGGTATACAATGAATTTACATTTATTGAACAAATAAAATTAAAACATTTAACATTATTAAAGTTTAAAATTTAAATTTACTATTAATTGAAGTTATAAAAAAAATATCAGTGAGTATATAAATATTATATTTATAATAAAAATACCCTAGACTCAATTTAATCCGATGACCAAGTGCTTGAATCAAAGTATCAACACTTTCAATACTTTATTATGTTTATATTTTGGGGGGTGGGGGGCCTAGGTCACTCAAGCTTTGGCTTACTTCTATAGGCTTCTCCATTTCTTCCTCGTTTAGCCAATCAGCATCTTCTTTGCTGCCCCAAATCCAAACGGCTTCCGATGCTGCACCCTCCCTCAATTTTGCCCGTCTTTCTCTGTCTTACGTAAGCACTGTTCTGACCCTCCTACCCCTCTTGTCAGCAAAAACAAGCAAAACTCCCCCAAAGNCTAATATCAAAGACACACTCTAAACAGATAAGAGGCACCAAAGTAACAAAATGTACCCCCAAGACTCAAAAAATTTTTACACTCAAAAAATATATTACCATACACGGGGAGATTGTTTTTCAATCCCGTTCGGGTGAACTGAGGGTTAATTTTTCATAAATGGTATCCCCAATCTATCCCCACGCAAATGCGGCTACACTTACTCTAAATGTAACCTTCCATCAGCCCTTAACCCTCATCGTAATTAGTACATAGTCGTATAACGTGAATGGGTGGTAAGAACCGGAGCATAAAAAAAAACAGTTTCAGAACACTTGATTTGACGTATGAATAGGTTAATATGTATGGGCGCAAGCGCCAGAGGAAAGAAGCGTCATATAGATTTTAAAGGAAATGTACCCGAATTTACTTGGAGGTGGAGTGGAAAACAATTTATGGGGTATAGGGGGGTGCGCTTTGTACATCCGGCTGAGATGTAAACCCCGACCTTGACGTCACCGGAGAACCCGATTAGATTAGCTTGACACGTCCCCTTTCTCGCGTCCCCTACCATCGCACAGCAATTACTAACAGGATCACGCTCACAACAAAACATTCGTAACATAATTGATTTCATATTTCTCGTTCCCATTTCACGATACAGGTTTGGTAGATTAATACGAGTGCATTTATTTTTGGCTGCAAAATTTGAAATATTCTACCAATCTAAAATACAATTTATAGTATAAGTATTGAAAATAATTGTTTATTAATTAAGTGTTGTTTGAAGGCCTCAATTAAGTTATTGGGATTACTAAATATAGCTGTGACCTGGTGGTCTGTGGTGGTAAGGTGTCGGACTTATGTGCTGGAGGTTCTGGGGTTCAATCTTCGGTCCCGGCACAGATTTATCTGATTGCCAAACCCTTCCTTCACCTCTGACAAGACGTGTATTAATCACAAACTTGTGAATGTGTGGAATACCAGGCCTCCACCGTGGTTCGGATCCCACGTTAGACCGTAGGTCCTTCATTTGATCTCACAATCACCCTACCATTACACATTAGCGTGAGTGCGTATAACCCGGACGGTTAGTAAGACGCGGTGCTAATAATAATAATAATAATAACTGATAGTCAGTTTTGGCACTCGAGAAGAACAGCTTTGGACCACACCGTCATAAGAAATACAGCAGTGTAAGGATATTTTCCTTCAAATTGTTGGCGCCCACGATCAAACAATGTAGTTCATAGAGCTAGCGATGGATGAATGACTGTCTGCCCCAGATGTGTATANCCCCTACTTTCCTCCACCTCCCACTATCCCCCCCTCCCGAACAATAAACACTAACTACTGCCAGACGCAGTAAAACTCAAGCCTTCCCTGCGGCTTCTTCCTAGAACAGCTCGCCGAATTACTCCTTGTACAATAAAGGATTGAGGTTTGATTGGCTGAGGCTGACGGAACAAACATCGCCAATTTCTCCTACCCAATAAATATAATATTGATCTCGCATCTTAAGGCATCACTCTCGTGTTAGACTGACCTGTTGACGACGGGGAGATCAAGGTCCGGATCCGAGTCGGATCTACAGAGGGCGGCTCTATCCTAAATGGCTTCCCACTCTACTTCCTAGCAAATGCTGGTATATTACCTCTAAAATGCTTTCTTCCTCTTCCCTAAACCATTCGTCGTTCATCATCATCATCAACTGATCCTAGTCTGGGGCCGAGTCAGTTTAGTAAAATTCCTCCATCTTACTCTATCCTTCCACCACTCTTCCTTCTTTAATTGACTCCATTCCTCTCCTCTCATTTGCACACTTTCTGTTATCTTCTCCTTCCGTATCTTTCTTGGCCTCCTTTGTGATCTATTCTCTTCACTATTTCCATTATTTTCTTTGGTAGTATCTTCTTCTCCATTCTCATTAGATGCCCATACCATCTCAGCCTTCCTCTCTCTATCTCATGTACTTCAACATCCTCATTACATGTCCATACCATCTCAGCCTTCCTCTCTCTATCTCATGTACTACAACATCCTCATTACATGACCATACCATCTCTGTCTTGTTGACATAATTAAATGTAAGCAATGTTTACTGCAATATTTACTGCAATGTTTGTGCTATTGAAAACTTGGTCTTACCAGAACGCTTATTTAGTTCTGGTTTTCGAAACAAATATATTTACAAACTTCGCTTCGGTCTTTATTTATGAACCAAAGAGCAGTGTTTAAAAAAAGAAGCACAATAGAGGCTTTTTTTTACTATAGCTACCTACCTATTATAATTATTCTCAAGTCAACAACCTGGAGTTTGGTTTGATGTGATTTCTATCTATTCTTCGCTGTGCGTGTACCCGGTCTTTCAGCGCGTTAGTGATGCCCACACCATCTGGTAGAAACTCTATGTACCAGGGGACTTCACGAAGTGTGTTGATTCCCCGTTACCTTACACACCGAATTTCTATTAGTGGGCGTGAAAGAGCCTACCAATGTTGTCGGGAAAGGTATTTCCCCATACCTTCCAGGTTTTTTTGACATGTCACGATCGACATAGTGACCGACGGCTCTACTTCTCCCTCCCGAAGGAAGTTGTGCTACAGAATTTGTGTCGCTCAAGAAAAATCCGTCAACTCTGGCTGGGTTTGAACCCACGAATATCGGGTTCTGAGGCGGGCACTTTACCTCATGACCCCTGAGATTGTCAGCTACCTGCTATAAACGGGGGTAGGAGGACGGGGGCGCACCTCTAACCAACATATAGAAGGTATTTCATATTTTTAAAATTTCCTTGGCCCCCTCTGGAGGCTAGGGGCCGAAATTTGATTCTAGTCGCGTCTTTTATTATAATATGCCTTTCCTCCTGTCTCTCTATAACTAAACTTTTGACTACCTACACCGCTGATTTATTTTTTTTTTAGTTGACCCCTCAATATGCCACTCCCATCATATTAAAACAAAAAAAAATTAAAATGATCGTCGAACAACAACGCATTTAAAAAATAAAAAAGGAGTCGTAAAAAAACAGTGCTATTTTAATCATTTTTTCATACTGTCACAAAAAAAAAACACTGTACATACGTCTATCATTGTTTAAATGTGTATTTAAAAAAAAGGTGTGATTTTCGGAGACTTGTGTAAAGCGAGGTCAATCTGTACCCACCCATTTCCACCTAACCCCCTGTAACCTGAGGGGAG
This sequence comes from Timema californicum, assembly GCA_902141385.1. Classification (NCBI taxonomy): domain Eukaryota; kingdom Metazoa; phylum Arthropoda; class Insecta; order Phasmatodea; family Timematidae; genus Timema; species Timema californicum. Next base: position 89,428 of record CABFOW010001665.1, read on the forward strand.
GCTGGTGACCACGCGGCGCTGAGTCAGGAGATATCAATGAGATTGCGCCATAACTTCCCCTCCCGTTCCCCCCCCCCTTCCCCCATCAAAACCATCAAGGCTCTTTCACTTCCTCTACAAACTGTGGGAAAATATGGCAGGTGGTCGCCTCGCTCGTTCGCTATATACCAAGTTCGTCCGCATCAAGCTACCCTACTTCTATTTTAGAGTAGGATCTAACTTTCGCGCCATTACTCAGTATAAACCCGGGATTTGAACCTGTAACTCTCTAATATTAACTTTATCAATAACAGAACCGGGTTAATAAACATATATACGACATGTTGGTATGACTGTCAATCGAATTTGTCAAATAATTGCCTTATATTTATGTATAGGAATGTAAATGTTTGCGAAACTAAAAACTAAATTAAAACAGTTCCAGTAGTTTCCTTTCTTTTTTTTTAAGGCCTTCTTGTCGTGATATTTTTGCTGCGTGCCTTGAAGGAAGAAAGAGAAGGAGAGTTCTTGGAGGAGGCCTTGTCTAAAGCACGTGCTCGCGTTGGGGGCTCTTTTTGGAAGCCAGGACGGCTGCATTCCCACGGTTCCTTAAAAGCGGTAGTGCTGGGGGCGGCGGGATTGCAGCCGGCGCATGCTTACGCTACGAGCCAAAGATTATATTATATATGAAGGGCCCCCCCTTTCCCACGAAATTGTTCGCCCGCTTCTCATGTGTCGTCCTGTAGGTTGAGAACATAAGAGGGTTGGTAGTAGGGGAGGTTAGGAGGTCGCCTATTTCTCTCTTCTTCTTTTTTTGTCTTAAAGTTCTTTTTTTTTACTTTTTCGCCCACACTCCTTTTTTTATTTATTATTATTTTGTATTCAAAGCTTGGTTATTGTGTGCGCATGTCAGCAACAGTAAACCCCCTCCCCAACGCCCAGTGCTAGACAATATTAAAAGAGAATTATTTTTTTTTAACAAATAAAAAGGATGTTGACACACGACTCAAATTATTTTTGCACTGTGCTGCTATCTGTCAAGTGTAAATAATTGTTCTGTTTGTATAAAGAAATCTGATTTACCTTTTTTTTTTAAATTATTATTTCAACTTTGCACTTTGTCAGGATTTTTTTTAATTGTTGTTTTTAGTTACGTTACAAAAACATAATATCCCATAAACTATTTAGTGTACTTATGTCACGGATGCCTTTTAAAAAAAAATTATTACGGCTAAAGTTAAGTGCATTGTCTTTATATTTAAAAAAACAAGTTTTGTCAGCATTGTATTTATGTCCAACATTTTTTTAAAAACAAATGGATATATTTAATGAGATTTTAGACAATTTTTTTTTTACTAAAACCAGAAGGTATTGTTCACGCCGGTAGTCACGCAGTTTGAGACGTCAGGCTCACACAATATCAAAGCTCGAAGTCTTGTACCAGATGCATTGGAGGTGATTTTCCACACATGGTTTATGTTCCTAAAATGTGTTGTTTAACAATAAATAATGAAGAAAATCAAGATTGGAAAAGAAAAAAAAATGCTAAAATAAAATCTTCTTCCTTTTTCGAAACAATATTCTTGTCCAAAAAAAAAAAGTCCAAGAAAACCTTGTCATTAACTCACAAATATATTAAATGGGACTTATAGTCGTTTTTCCATCCTCTCTCCAAGCTAGGGAGAAAGTAATTTATATAAACAAACCATGGTTTTATGTGTAGATTAAAAAAGAAAACCATTTCATTGATGCAGAGCTCTTTTCCGGGGAGAAAATACTGACAACTCAACCAAAGAAATACGCTCATCTATAGTCCAATTTTATAGGAAGGGCCTTTTAGAGAATACCTTTTATTTTATGGCTTAAATTGATTAAATTTTACTTTATTACAGTATACGTGTTTTTTATAAGTATTGATAGTATCTTTCAAGAGTGACAGCAGGTCACATACCTTGTATGAATGCACAAGAGTTGATCTAGTACCCTACTCTAGCTGTCAAATAAAGCTCTTCCTATGGAAATTGGACCGTAGTAATTTTTCTACTAGCCACAACAAAAAGTATTTCGTAGCCGTGTAGTTTGTTTACTAATCAGCAGTATTCAACAGATCAAATTATTAACATAGATAATTCACGTCAGCCTTTTATTCATTTATGACAGTTCAAAAGTTAACTTAAAACTTTATTTTATATTAATCTGCTTCTCAAAAAAATATTTTGCCACTAAAAGTCAAGTTAACGTGGACAAACTACAGTAGCCCCATGGCTTCTTTGGTGCAGACTGACAGCTTTAAAAAGTTACCAGACCAATTTACGTATTCCTACGCCGAACCATATGATCTGCAAAGATATGTGTTTAGTAGCTTTCCCTTCTGGCAGTCTAAATTTAGGTATATACCTAAATGTTGACTGTCAGCTGTCAGATGTGAGCTGTCAGTCAGCACCAAAGGAGCCATGGGGCTACTCTATACGAGTGCGTTGTTACTTTCCTTGCAAATAAATGCACCCTAGAGCGGCGATTCTTATCCTGGGGGGGGGGGGGGGGGGGGGGG
>CABFOW010001665.1:122920-134845 GCA_902141385.1 Timema californicum
GGGGGGGGGAGGGGGGGGGGGGGGGGGGGGGGGGGGGGGTTGTAAAGGAACACGTGTTGGGGATCATATGAGCCCCAGAAGACCGTGGGAGCGAACCATGGAGAATGAAGAGGACGTCAGGGGTGGAATGGAAACTCTAGAACAGGGGTAGATGGGTTTAGAGGAGGGTGGTTGAAGTGCTTTCGTTCCACACACACACTCACACACACACTGTTTTGTTTACTGTTCCATCATCTTCATCCTCCTTTCTTCCCTCCTACAACCCCCTAACAACCCCTTTGATAGAATAACCAATTTTAGCACCACGTCTTACTACCCTTGCGGTTATACGCTTATGTACTAATTTTAGGGATTAGGCAGGTTGTATTTATAGGAAGTGTACCCACATGTGCCTGGAGAGAGAGTGTAAAACCTATAGGAAGTGTACCCACATTTGCCTGGAGAGAGAGTGGAAAACCTATAGGAAGTGTACCCACATTTGCCTGGAGAGAGTGGAAAACCTATAGGAAGTGTAACCACATTTGCCTGGAGAGAGAGTGGAAAACCTATAGGAAGTGTACCCACATGCGCCTGGAGAGAGAGTGGAAAACTAGTTTGGGAAAACTACCCTCAGTACATCCAAACGAGATTCGAACCTTTATCTCCCCCTCATTGGCAGTCTAGTCTACTGCGAGAGTAGCGCGTTAGACCACACGGCCACCGAAGTGGTTCCTAATCAAATTGGTGGTGCACTTAGTGAAAATAATGAATAAAAAAATCCACTTCAGTGGTTGAACTATTTAAAGGCGTCACCCTCGCGATAAACAGGGACTGCAGGTTCTAAACCCGTTGGGGTGTAATGAGTTTTTTTCCCTAAATTATTTTCCCCTCTTTTCACGCAAATGCGGCTATACCTTCTATAAATCTAACCTTCCTCAGGCCTAATATATTAGCGTAATTGTTACATAATCGTATCAGCCAAATGTGTAGTAAAACGTGGTCTAAACCATAAATAATTTTTTTTAAATTACAGCCTGTTGAGCCACCGAGATCGGTCTACCTGTGCGACATAGCCCCTTGTTCTCCTGAAGTACAACTGCATACCAAGGTGCGACAGATGGTAAGCTTGCTTGCACTAGGCCAGACTACGTACGGATAACACAGCGAGTTTCTCACATACCAGACTATCATTAGTCAGGGGAGCCAACCCCCTTTCCCCTTGCTTTATGGTGGTAACACTGATAATAGCCGAGATGCCATTATTTATTACGAGTCGTCCATAAAATACTCCACAAGTTTGAAATGGATATAATAAAACCCTTTTACGTGAAACCGACGAAAAGGAATTCTTTGTGAAATGACACATATTTTATTTTTTTTATTTATTATTATTTACAAATTTTGAATTAAATATTTTTGAAGTTATGCTTTTTGGATTACCGACCTTTGACTATCTCACGAAAGATCTTTGTTAATATTACAGGTCGTTGAGTATTTAAAAAAAATATAGCTTCGGTGGCTGAATGGTCTAAGGCGTCACCCTCACAATATATTTTAATGCCAATTATGGGAAGATCGGGGTTCATTTTCAAATCCTGGTCAGGTGTACTGAGGGTAATTTTTCCTAAATGGTTCTCTAGTCCTCTCAACGTGAATGCGAATACATTTTTTCTAAATTCACCTTCTTCACCCCTAACACAATAGCGTAATTAGCATATAACATAATGCTAATAAATGAAATGGGTAGTAAAACGATGTTTTCTTTGAATGGAATACACTCTTTTTATTTGTAATTAAATTACACAATTGTGTTTGAAACACAAAGTGTTTCCCCTCACAATAATTGTAAATTATATTTGTCTTCCTCTTTCTTTCGTTTACATTAAAAGTACAGTAGCCCCACGGCTTCTTTGGTGCTGACTGACAGTTATAAAAAGATACCAGACCAAATTACGTATCCCTGCGCCGAACCATATGATCTGAAAAAACATGTGTTTAGCAGCTGTCACTTCTGACAGTCAAAATTTTGGTATATACCTAAATGTTGAGTGTCAGAAGTCAGCTGTGAGCTGTCATTTAGCACCAAAGAAGCCACGGGACTACTGTAGCATCATTTTGGTGCGCGAACTAAAATGTCAGGTACTGTATATATTGTTTGGTTTAAATCGGTGACGGGGAGGTTTGATGTAATGAGGGTATTTCTCTCTCTCTTCCAAAGGCGTCCTAATCTTCATCCACGCAAACTCAGGTGAACTACCTCAAAATTCTACTTTCCTCATCTCTACCTAGGGCTGTCAACCGTCCTGGTCTAACCAGGACATTTCCGGAATTTATCTCGAATCTCCTGTTTCCCCGAAGAATCCTACCCGGGACACAAAATGTCCCGGAAATCAGGAGGTTTCTTGCTACGTCGCTCTACAGTTTTATATACCATAAAACTTATGCAGGAGCTTCCCTATCATTTTCGCCAAGGTTATCCTTAAAGGAGAATCTTTTCTTCCCTTCCAAATTTTTCTGGCTGGTTCAAAACAAGATGTCTGATCGTATCGCAATATCTTTTTGGTTGCATCTTTCTCTACTGAATATTCCTGACTCGCCATAAACAAGACATAGTTTTATAAAAGCCAATTACTTTCTCTCGAGAACTCGAGCAACGTTAGTCAGTAATGTATCAGAAAAACAAAGAGCATTTACAATAAAAGCACAACAAAATGGCTGCAGTCCGACAAACTGATAAAATCCGGCTGGAAAACACAGAGAGGTGCTCGAGGAAACCAGCGCATGCGCAATAGAATAGTATGACTCATACATGAACAGAGGCGGATTTACGCATAGGCCAAGAAGGTACGTATCTACGGCGGCAAATTTTGAATGACGAAAAAAAAACATATTTTTTCTGTCAGTTAAAATAATTTTATGGTTTCATCGTGTGTGTGATTGTTGTGGTTTGCTGTATCTGCGTACCAACATGACAAAGTATCGCCTTAATTCAATGACAATCATCTCAATTGAAGGTCACGTATTGGATAAAAGGGATTTGTCTGGCCTCATCGGCCAGTTCACTCATCAGAAATAAGAGCGAAAGATACTATAGACTATTTTCTTATTGTGTACATGCTAATATTTAATCTGTATTAACATGTTTTACAATCTACTAATGCAGACTTTATATTTTTAAATTATATGATATTTGAATTTGTGTGTTGTGATGATAGCGTAAGACTGTTTATTTTAATTTTCTGGTCTTAGCTTAGATTCTTACTACTTTTAAAACCTCAATATAATCTTACTAATATTATAAATGCGAAAGTTTGTGTGTTTGGATGTTTGTTACTCAATCACGCCAAAACTGCTGAACAGATTTGAATGAAACTTTGCACGTTGGTAGAGTATCTACTGGAATAACATATAGGACTATTCCCAACCTTTGCACGTTGGTAGAGTATCTACTGGAATAACAAATAGAACTATTCCCAACCTTTCATTTTACATTAATTTTACAATACTAATGTTTAAACTTTTCGTATATAAGATAATATATTATATATATTTCGTAGTAAAAGAAATATATATTATTTAAGCTATCAATTTTTTTTTAAAATTTAAGTTAGAAATTAAAAGTTTTTATCAATTATTGCGGGCGAAGCTGCGAAGGGTAAAAGCTGGTAAATAATAAAATAAGGTAAGTACTTTTTATCTGTCATTCCACATATAGCACTTGTGTATGTGGTATATATGTGTGTCGGTGTATGACGGGCGGTAAAAGGGGGGAGGGGGGATTTAGAAGGTTAGAAACTAAGGTAGTAAAAGTTGGTGGCGAATTATCTAGCGCATATGGGCGGCAGAGTCATAAATCCGTCCCTGTCCATGTGCTTTCTCGAAATATCCAACCAATCGGATGTCCATGGAGAAATAGACGTGGCATTTTATATGCGAATAATGGTCAAATGATATCGATTTTAATAAAAACTGACGATATACAAACTATACACATTTTATTCGTGTATTGGGGTAAAGCGCTCGCCTCAGGACCCGATGTTCGTGGGTTCAAATCCAACCGAAGGGAAAAGCTCTTTCTTGAGTGATACAAATTCTTAACACAACTTTTTTTTATGAGGGGAAGTAAAGCCGTTGGTCCCATGTAGATTGGGGCATGATTGGGGCATGATTGGGGCATGTAAAATAACCCTGGACGGTATATGGAAATACCTTTCCCGCGGCAAAATTGATAAGCCCTTGACCGCTGGCCCATAAAATTCAGTATGGTATGTCTCGGATAGCTACAACACTTTCTGAACTCCCCTAGTACATGGGAGTTTCACCAGATGGTGCAAGCAGCACTAACCAGCCGAAGAGCTGAACGAATGAGCCAGATCAAACCTACCTTCGGGTTTGTTGACTTACGAAGAGGATACAGTTTTATTTAGTAGCAGACGACATTTTTTTGCTTGAAATTGCCAGAAAAAAATAGTAGCCTTACCAACTGAATAATTTTTTTTTCTTAGTATTCCTTGTAAAAATAAAATCTTCCAGTCCAGAAAAAAAATATTTCCCTTCACCAAATACTATAATATAAGAAGAAGTAAAATATGTGTTTTATTATGACAATCAAATTGTGACCATCGAAGGTAAATATTCAAAATCCAATGATTTGAAATGTTCTCGTAATTTTTTTTCTTCATATCATTCACAATATTAAGACAATATGAGAAGAATTTTTTTACCGACTAATCCAATTGGAAAAAAAAAATTACTAACGAAATTCAATCATTTTATTTACCACAAATCATCTTAGGGCTTGATTTAGTTTTCTAAAAAAAAAAAAAAGTTCCTTCTTCACGTGTCTGTGATGCGGTCGCCTGACCTACCACAAGAAGGAAAAAGAAAATCACCCCAGCATTCCTAAGAGGCAGCTGCGAAAGAAGAAGCCTTCATGGATCTTCTCACCGATAGAAGAAGAAAAAGAAGAAAAAAATAAACTTGGACTCTCCTATCTCCTTCCCCGGCCCCTTAACCCCCCTGCTCATAGATCCCCTTCACCCATGAAACTATAGTAGGGCTGCAAATAGACACATAATAACCCTCATATTAACTGACACAAGCAGCAGACACCCTTTGTGTCTTCTTAAGAAACTGATGTAAGGGTGTGTTTATCTCTTTTTAACAAATTAGCAATTTAATATCGTATTAGGTGACCTGGTGGTCTAGGGGTAAGGTGTCGGACTTCTGTGCTGGGGTCCGGGGTTCAAGCCTCGGTCCCGGCAAAGATTTATCTGATTGCCAAACCCTTCCTTCACCTCTGACAAGACATCTTGTGAATGTGGGGAATGCCAGGCCTCCACCGTGGTTCGGATCCCACGTTAAACTGTAGGTCCTCCATTTCATCTCACAATCACCCTACCATCACACATTAGCGTTAGTGTGTATAACCCGAACGGGTAGTAAGACGCGGTGATGATAATAATAATAATATCGTATTATGAGTGTATTAGCATAGCATACAGTTTATGATTAAGGACTTGAGACGTCAGGGCAAGTTTAAATAGCATTTTCAAAATGCTAAAGAACTTACGTTTTATTTGGTGATATTTATAGATATATAGCATTGAAACAAAATCCCTAAGTCTTACATCGTCACAACATTTTTTTTGATAATCTTGAAGTAGTTTTTTTTAAACGAATCTCAGCTGGTTGCTTGACTTTAGTATGATTTTTCTGTTCCACCTTCATGTGAATGCAGATGCATTTTCTATATAAAAGGCTTTCCTCATCCAAAATCCTTCGATAAACCTTGAGATGGTTTCAATATTAATTTTTTTATATTTAAATTTTAATCCTTTGTGTAATTGTCGTAGGAATTTTTTTTAACTTTGTTTTGTAAATTAGCATCGATTACGAAACTAGCTCATTGAAAAAGGCTTAAATGTACTAAATATTGATTCAGTTGTGATAATTATTTACTTTTAATTAACAAATTCCATAACCTCTTCAATGGCCGAACGGTCTAAGGTGTCACTTTCATGTTAGACTGGCTTTATGAAGACGGAGAGATCGGTTTTAGAATCCTATTCGGGTCCCATAAGGGTGGTTTTCCCTAAATGGTTTCCCACTCTCTTTCCACGCAAATGCTTGTAGATTTCTTCTAAAATACTTCCTTCCTCATCTCTACCTCATTAGAGTAATTATCATACATGCGTATAACCTGAACAGGTAGTAAGACGCGGTGATTAAAACAAGTTCACTATTTTGGAGTGAATTAAAACTTCACACGATTTTTAATTTACTTTGTGATTTTATTTAAGGCTAAAAGTAAAATGTATGAGTTTTTTTAACCACACACATTTATATGATTTGCTCTAATGATTACATTAAATATAATTATAAGTAAATACTTTTAAATTTGGAATTTAAATTGTAGATTAATTTAGGATTCAAAAAATAAATAATTTCGAGCGTCTTATCTTCAGTTAAAGCGAATACAAACATATACTCAAGCTACGGGTTATCAAATTAAAATACAATTTGTTCGTGATGACACACACACAAATGAAATTACTCACCACAGTTTTCTTTTTTAATTTCGACTTGTTTCTATAGTTATTTTAATATAATTATTGGTGACCTGGTGGTCTAGGGGTAAGGTGTCAGACTTTTGTGCTGGCGGCCGGGGTTCAATCCTCGGTCCCGGCACAGATTTATCTGATTACCAAACCCTTCCTTCACCTCTGACAAGACATCTTGTGAATGAGGAGAATGCCAGGCCTCCACCGTGGTTCGTATCCCACGTTAAACTGTAGGTCCTCCATTTCATCTCGCAGCAATCACCCTACCATTAGGCTACACATTAGTGTAGGTGCGTATAACCCGAACGGGTAGTAAGACGCGGTGCTAATAATAATAATAATTTAGCTATCACCAAAAATGTAGGCAGTCATAAATCACATTTGGCAAGTTTAATGTCTTGACCTAAAAAAAAATAAACGGCACAGGACAATGATTGTAAAAATTCAGTAATATGTAAACTAACTACACTCTAGTGAATTTTCCTTCGAAAAACAAGTATACATTTTTATTTGTCATTTCAAACACTCACCAAATATGCTTTTTAAACAAAATCGTTAAAGCCGTTTTCGAAAAAAAATTGGAATTTTCATCAATCGCCTCTCATTAAATTACCCTTAATTTGAGGACTAAGGTGCAAATAAAAAAAACTCATGATATATAGGCTAGCTATAAAACATATAAATATCAAGTTTGAACAAATATTTTGACAAACAGAATGGTAAAATCAACTTTTTGTTGTTGTTCGAGAACACATAAAACGTAAATAACCCTATTAGAATTTCGAGGTAGAAAATGTTCACGATTAAAATACTTTCTCTTTACACGAGAAAATAAAAAAAAGGATCAAACAAACCCATTTTACTTAGGGCTATTTTCCAAATAATACCTTCTTTTGACAAGCAAATAAAATAAAATCAGTTTATCTGGAGTTTCTTTCTTATCGCCGCGTCTTACTAACCGTTCGGGTTAAACGCTTATGAACTAATTACGCTAATGGTTTTAGGAATTAGTAAGGTTATATTTATAGAAAGTGTACCCGTATTTTCGTAGAGGGAGAGTTGAAAACAATTTAAGAAAAAACCACCCATAGTGCACCCAAACGGGTTTCAAACCTTGATCTACCCGTTATTGGCAGTCTAGTCTACTGCGAGAGTAGCGCGTTAGACCACGCGGCCACCGAAGCGGGTTTATCTAGTATTATTTTAGTTTCATGGCAGCTGTAAAATTTTGTATATCATAAATTCATTAGACTAGGTTTTTTTTTACAAAACTGGATACGTGTGATTAGGATTCAAAATATGTGTTTTGATAGGTTAGGTTACTAACCTAATTCTGATGTAGGTCTTGTTAAACCATATAGCGAAACAGAAATTACTTCTTAACAAAATCTTCAATGGTGCCTTCCTTATAAGTTACCAATCTATTCATTCGCTTTCAAAAAGAAGAAGAAAAAGGGAAGAAAGAAATAGAGGAAGAGTAAATATTGCACAAAGAAAGTTGACCCTCACCCCCGCTTGTCAAAAACTACTTCAAAAAAAAACCCAGGTGGTACACGTTTGCAGGTCCAAGAAAACATTCTTGACAAACACCAGAAACCTTCACTTTTTTAAAAGAAATACCATTAGTTTTGTAGACCAGAAAATAAGATAAGTTTTCCTTTTTTCTTTCATTTTCTCTCAAATATTTTTTTTTTTTTGTTAACCTTTTAACGGTTATACAGCTGACCTCCAACCAAACATGAAGGCAATAATTGCACGAGTACCTCAAACTGACCATTTCGTCAGCGTATGTTGGTAACAATTGGGTGGTAAATTGTTTGGGGATGAAATTCTATCACACCAGAGTTGTGGCAATATTTAAGCGATTGAGTTACAATGTTGGCTCCGCTGGTAAAAAAAAAAAGATCTTTAGAGGATGAATCCATTGTGTTTCAGCGGTGTTTACGCGCCGGTATGTTGGCACTATTGTGGAAAAGGAGAAAAAAAAGGTAAATTTGGAGGTGGGAGGTAGGGAAACCTGTGTATAAGTTGAATATATCCGTTCGTTTGAAGAGCACTGGCTATAGAAATAACAAGCTGTGTAAAGTATTAGTTGATTTGTTATTTGGTCCACACAGAATAGTAGCTAACCCAGCCCAGATTAGTGTTTTCTTTAAGAAGATCCTCCACCCAGTCTTTGGAAAATGTTATTTTAAATTATCTAAAGCCATTAATTACCTATTAAATTTGTACAGAAATAACCCCCACCCCCCAAAAAAGTGACTACTTCATTTACCTTTGTAATAAATCTATATATTTATCAAAATAAAAGGAAGTGTTTGTGTGTTTGTTTGTTTGTGTTCGAAATTTTTAATATAGGGTGACGGAAGGGGTTCCGAATGCATCTCAAAGCCGGATTTTTAAATTTTTAGCTTTCTTTTTAAATCAGACAATTTTTAACAAATTTTTTGAAGAAAATATTGTTAATCCGAGTTAAAATTACTTTTCAGAGATAAATTTACATTTTGAATCTGTAGATAGGTCACGGGCAACACCATGTGGGATTGATAGTTGAAAATAATCTTGAACAATACCAAATTTTTGGGTTTGATTTTGGATTTTTTTTAAAAGCAGACGTTATCAATGTTTTAAAAAAAATCAAGCATTTAACGTGTGATTTTTTTAAACATAAGTTTTTTTATGATTCACTTTTATTACAATTATTTCCGTAGAAGATGTAGCCTTTTTTTTATCTTATGATTGTGGATAAACCCTCCCCAGTGGTCAATAGGACCAAAAGGCGTCAGTCTTATCTGGTTTGTCGGTGAGGAGGATTGCGAGGTTACAATACCTGCTGTGTGTACAGAGAGTTTCAGTTTTCCCCACTCTCTTTACAAGTAAATGCTTACACACCCCATATAGATTATACCTTTCCTATTTTTTTTCTTACCTGATTAGTGTAATTATGTGAATAATCAAGGCTAGCAGTAAGATGCAAAACAACATATTGGCTAATCGCGCAGTTACACTACAGTAATGAGATAAGAATAAAATTATTATTATTATTATTATTATTATTATTATTATTATTATTAGCACCGCGTCTTACTACCCGTTCGGTTTATACACACTTACGCTAATGTGTAATGGTAGGGTGATTGTGAGATGAAATGGAGGACCTACAGTTTAACGTGGAATCCGAACCACGGTGGAGGCCTGGCATTCCCCACATTCACAATATGTCTTGTCAGAGGTGGAGGAAGGGTTTGGTGATCAGATAAATCTGTGCCGAGACCGAGGATTGAACCCCGGCCACCAGCATAGAAGTCTGATGACACCTTACCGCCAGGTCACCTATAAGAATAAAACTCTTGGGTGAACATCTAAGAGTTTATCGAGACCTCGGTGGTTTTGGGGTAAAGTACTAGTCTCAGGACCCGATGTCCGTGTGTTTAGATCCAGCTGGGGGTTGATAGATTTTTCTTGACTTATAAAAATCCGTAGCACGACCTCCTTCGGAGGGGAAAATCAGCCGTCGGTCCTTATGTCGATTGGGTCATGTGAAAGAACCTTGGAATATTTGTGAAAATACCTTTCCCGGCAAAATTGGTAGGCCCTTTCTCTATCGCTCATAGAAACTCTCGTGTCTTGACATAATCAAATCAGTTGATTCAGAAAGTGCACGTTAAATACCTTAAATAAGTAAATAATGTTTCCCCCTTTCCATAAAAAATAAACCAAATTAAGACTTCCCATCAGACTGTATAGTAATACTCGCTTTTCCCGGTGAGTTTTCTTTCCAAGTGTATGTAAACTAATGTAGTTCCAGAGCCGTTTTTTGATAGTTCTTACCGTTTAGCCACAAGAGACCTCCAAAGAAAGGTCCGCGCCGACTTTAAAGTTGCTCCGAAAGTTTGAATTCTTTTCGGAGGTTGGCATTTTTTTAAACTTTTTGGAATTTTTCCGTCTTCCGGTTAGAAGCTAAAGTTTGTCAAATTTCAAGATTCTAGCTCATCTGTAAGTGGGTAAACATTAATGTCATTGAGTGAGTCAGCCGTGTGGCTTTATAGTAGTATACAAATTAAAGCCAAGGTGAGCTGTTTGGTTACATAATGAAGACTACGTTTCATATAGGTTTCCTGCGCTCTTTAATTTTGTAAAGGAAGGAAATTGTTTTATTGTAATTTAGTTCTACCTGACACACACACACACACACACACACACACACATACACACACACCACTGCCCAAGGAACAGACATAACGTAATGATGCAATCTCATCTTTATTTAAGTTTTTATTCCTCGAAATTTAGAATTATATAAAAATAAAGTTGTGTATACAAAATTCTAGATAGGATTTTTTTTAAGCAGGAGAGGAAGGAAAGAGATAAGAATGTAGTGACAGTGTCTCTTTTAGATTAAAAAAAAAGTTGAGAAGAGGGAGGGAGGTTTGGTGGCTGTCAGATTCAGTGGCGTAACAACATAAAAAAGGTAGGAATAATTTTGGTTCCCTTTCATTACCAACTTTTCTCCTATTTCCCCTTAATCAAAGGCATTACATTTTTTTTTCGAATAACTGATTGATTTAGTTCATCAAAAGTATCCTATCTGTCCTAATTTGTTAAAACTTTTATATGAATATTATCAGAGAGAGAGAGAAAGTTAACACACCTACATACAGTAGCCCCATGGCTTCTTTGGTGCTGACTGACAGCTCACAGCTGACTTCTGACAGTCAACATACCTAAATTTTGACTGTCAGAAGTGACAGCTGCTAAATAGATGTTTTATGTAGATAATATGGCTCGGCGTAGGGATACATAATTTGGTCTGGTAGCTTTGCAAAGCCATCAGAAGTCAGCTGTGAGCTGTCAGTCAGCACCAAAGAAGCCGTGGGGCTACTTTATATAGTCTAATTTTCTGATAGCTAGAAAAGTTTAGAAGCACTTTCACGTATTCATACGTCAAGTGATGTGATATGCAGCGTCACGTTTGATAACTATTATCACCACAAAATATAATAACACTGATAATATAATAAAATGTTGTCACTTTTGAGCCCACTCTCATAAAAAAATTATCTAGATCGTAAAACATACCGGCAGAGTGACTATAACACTACCTATACTGGAGGTAGGGCTTCATTTCCGACCTGTTGCGAGTGCTATTTTTTTTTCTAGTTTCGCGGGTCTTTTAAATTCGCCTCTGCATTGATTCTGTGCGTTTGCATTAGTTAGTTAATAATAATAATAATATTTAGCACCACGTCTTACTATCCGTTCGGGGTATACGCTTTAAGTGCTAATTACGATAATGGATTAGGAACTGGGAAGGTTGAATTAGAGGAAGTGAACCCGCACTTGCGTGGAGGGAGAGTGGAAAACCATTTAAGAAAACACCCCC